>UZAE01000591.1:0-20932 GCA_900617975.1 Rodentolepis nana | reverse complement strand
ATGCCAAAATTTCATTAACCTGTTGGAGTAGAATGTGATGCCTCTTTTGTTAGTAACTTTAATTGACTCGCTAAATTATAATTGCTTTTATAATTATCAATTATCATTGGATCGAGCATTTTTGTGCCCTTATTAGTGTGAAAACGAGGAATCACTGGTGGTATACCCATATTATTCAATTCTTACAGTGCCTTAGCTATTCACTGAATGAGTATTGAGCCCACTCTCCTATATTCTTCATTCCGGTTAAATCCATGACAATCTCTAAACATATCTATTTGATCATTGAAATATGTACGTAGTTAATCTATTATTGAGTTATTGCTGAATGTTAAAAGATTATCTACAGCACTTTTTTAAGGTTCAATTATATCTTTTTCATTGTTTTAGAAGTCCAGGGTTGAAGCTGGTGATCGACAAGTGGGTTGAGGAAACTTTCTCCGAACTCTGATTTTATGCATATGATGTTATGAAGACAGTGCCTAAGATGTGGTTATATTTATTGATTGGAAGCTTATTATTTTTTTCCAACATTTCTAAATATACATTTCTTTTTCACAATTGAACTTATGGGCATTTTTTTATTATTATCATAAAGAAGTGAAGGGTGCTGTGTCACTGAATGAACAATTAGACACAGACACTGAATAAAGTTAGTTTTGAGGACGGATTGATGAGACCTTGAATATGAAATAAAGACTGCAAAATGATATATGATTTACAGAATAATTCTTACAAATCCAGCACCAAAAGGCTTTGAAATTTTATGTTGAGTAAAAAATGAAACGCCAGTTTAATTACATTTAAGGGATATTTAGTGTAAGAAGTACCTGAATACGTATAATGCCTAAGTCAGTTGCATAATCTCAAGACTGGTATATTAGTAATTATTTTCAAAGTCGATAAAAATCCATATCAATTATATATTCAGGAGTTTCAACCGTTTCATAGTTATTTCTTTGAATTACATATTTTCGCATATTGCGAACCGAAAATAATTAATGAAAAGTTGAATGGATTCTAAAGAAATCACTTTTTTAAAAGTAAGCTAAACTGAGCTGAACTATAAAATACCCCCATTCAAAATAGGAGAGATAGTATGTGACAGATTTCTACTAGAGGTTTTAATATGGTCGGAAAATGATATCTTTAAATAATAAATCAATTATCATTGGGATAATGATTTGGGTCAGAAAAATGGGCAATTTTGTAAATACTAGTTATTGCTAGTTCCAACCTTAATTGAATATTGTTATTCCTAACTATTAAAAGATCCCCTATATATTTGAAAACTCTTCACGATAGTTTCTTATAATGTTTTTTAGCGAGATATATTGAGCTTTGAAGAACATTGATACGATGTCCTAAACCCCTTATCCGCCCACTTATTGCATGCGCGATAGTTCGTAATTTCGCGTTTTCTGATATCTAATTTTTTCTATTATTTTGAAGATGTTAAGAAATTCAGTATTTTAAATATTGAAATAGTTTTGAAAATGTTCGTATTTTAGTGTATTGTTAATGGAATTTGTGTTTTCAATCGTTACTCTTTTTTCGAAATATTTTGTTGGTGTTAGATAAATTCCTAACATATTGTTAAATAAATCGTTAATCCAAAATGTCTGAACCATTTACGTCACAAAGTTAACAACTGTGGGATTCTAAACAGATGGAGAACGAAGAGGCACCTTCTCATGATGCATTTGAATCCGATACTAGCCCCTGTAAGTTCATAAACGCTAAGTATTGCAAACACTTCTTGTCGTTTTCATAATAAGTAATTTCAGTCAATATAGGTTTAAGTTAGTTAAAACTTTATTGCTTTTGAGAATCACCAAATTTTACGGGATCTTCCAAGTACTCCAAATCTTACATTGATTGACAGTTTCAAGCCCGTTTTCAAATTTTAGCGCTTAAAAGCCTTTGAAGCAGTATGATACGAACTTACACATTCTATGTAGCACATCTTCTTAATATGTCTTGCATTATTTTCAATTCATTGGCAAGGTTATTGCAATATACACGCGTAGTCAAATTTAGTTCCTTTTAGACTTACTCCACTTGTAGCCTCAATGTTCATGTAGGCATTCGTTAATATTGTTAAGAGAAAGCGAGAATGTCCAATATGAATGGATCCAGGCCTAGCATTCTCAGCAGAGATGCGTGTTACAGATTTTTAAAATGCAAATATTAAATTGATCTTCCCTAAGTAATAAAGTTATTTTGAGTTATCTACGGTCTTAAACTATTAATATTTTTGAAAATTTAATATGTATCATGACCACTGTAAAGCTGATTAAACTTTTATTTGATAAATAAAAGGTTCAAATCGCCTGCGTAGGTAGCATAATTGAAATTTCTCATGAAGTCAAACTATTTTGATTAAGTGGGGGTGTGCGATAGACTTACCTCCACGTGGTGCACCCTGGGCAACGTATTCTCATACGGCAAAAAGTCTATTAACCGGCAGTTGACTTCTGTCTTCAATCTACCATCACCCCACAATATGTCATATTTGACTACTTCCAGAGTAATCACCTCATCTTTTTTCTACCTTTGTGTCTGTCTCTTTTACATCTTTGAAACACTCTTCTCTTCCCCCCCTCTCGACTTTTTTCCCTTCGATGTTCCTCCTCCTCTCTCTGAAGCCTGAAGTCAACTAAAGGGCTAATGATAACCATTAAAACGCCTGCCATTTGATATAAATAAATTTGGATTAAGTGTACAGAGGTGATAATCTGCTGATTGACTTCTTTTCGATCGTCTTCACCACGATTTTAATTGAACCGTGTTTTCATTTAGTTCGTTCCTCTTTTACAGTATTTTAATTTACCTGTGTAATGGCTTTTTTAGGTTCACCAAATTCTCATTGCACCTTATATCGACTCCCTGCTTTAACAGAACCATTTCGAGCGCAAAAAAAGATCCACCGTCAAAATCCCGACCCGTATCCTAAATCACATGGCTATGTTGCTGGATTTCTCAAAAATCGTCAGCAGATACGAGAGCGCCAAAGAAAGTTTCAACCGGCTTTGTCATCTGAGTTAGGTTTAGGTGATACTTGGGAAGTTAATCAGAACCTAATAGCTTCATTGAGAAGTGAAAACCACTATTTGAAGAGTCAACTCAAAGAATGTCAAGGAGAGTTAAAGACTGTGCAAAGACAATGCAAAGTGCAAAATGCCAGACTCACGAAGGTGAGAATTCCAACATTCTTTGTCTCAATTAATGGGTTAGAGAACTGCATACAATTTTGGATATCTTTATGAATTAAAGTACTATGCCACTAACGCATTTTTCATATGAGCACTAACTCTCCGTTTACTTACTTCCTAAGACCATAATGGCAATTAAGAAGGGTGGGGGGAGGGGGGTGGGTGTGTCTGACTTTGTATTTTATTTTCTACAATAAATGACGTTGAAGATGAATCGGTTTGCATTTTAAAACAAAATAAAGGAATGTAAATTGGTGCTAAATCCAGCCAAGCTACTTTTTAATCCTGAAAGTTGCGATGAACTATTTTGACACCGGACAAGTGAAGAAGGTTAGAGAACTGCATTTTATGCCTTAGTTGTCTGTGTGGTTGAGGAATTGTATGGTGAGACTAGCTAGGGTGGAGACGAATTATGGATAAGATTGCGCAAGTTCTACAAGTACCAATCGATAGGCCTTGGTTTAGGACGATTTCAAATAGCAAAGAGAGAGAGTTAAGCAAATTCCCGTCAAAATTATGAATTTGTAAATTGTACTATGAAGCGGAAGCGATAATTGAAGAGAAAATGATTGAACTAGCAATTAAATAGGAATAGTTCTAATGCGTATCTAAGGCAGTTAAAAATATATTAGTTTAAGTATTCAATTAAATGCACTTTACTTAAGTCTAAGCTGCACGAATAGCAGTACATATATTCACTTCTATCAACCGTAATTTATTCATTTGTTTAATTGATGCAACTAAAGTAGAGAGCCTCGACTGCTTAATTGGAGCAAAAAAGTCTAAATACAGTAATAAATGCTATAGTGCACATTCATTACATCAGAGCTCTACGGTCCATACGCACTTGGTACATATAGTGATCTTAATAGTTAATTCCAGTGATTAAACTGGCCATGAGATAGGCAACAAAATAGTAAGGTTATCTAGGAGACCTTCCTCTTTCGTGTTCAAGAAATCCCTGATCTTCACATACCAAGATGAATAGTCTGGTTAGATTCTGACGATTTATTAGAAAAAAATAATCGTGATAGGTACAAAATAAGAGTGGGAAAGAATGCAAAACTTATCACTATTCGATTGTCAATGTGGAGCACCTTACATGCGTCCTTTTTTTCAGGCAGTCGGCAAGGAATCAGAAAGGCCCGAACTCATCAATAGATTGAATGACGAGATTCGTGCCCTTCAATTTCATTTAAATCGCCAACGTGAAGCCACCGCAGTAGCAGAAAAAAGAGCTACTGATGCTGAAATGCGCCTTCGTGAAAGGCGAGAAGTTGGTGATGCACCAGGAGATTCTGAAAATTTTCGCAAGTTAGCTAGAAAGCAAACTAAGGCTAATGAAGTACTCAAAAATGAACTGGAAATTGAGAGGCGAAAATCGAAGGTGAGTTTTCTAACCTGGCTTCTAGCATTTCTTTCTCATATTAGCCAAGAGATACACCTATCCTGTTTGCTACAACATCTGACCAAGCTTCAGTAAAATATGAAGGTCATTTAATGCAACAGCTAGGCAAACGGAAAGTCGAAGTCACCAAATTGTCACTAATTCAATTTGTATCGAATTCTTGCATGGATAATCCTTTTCTCTTTTGAGTTTTTATTGTTCAGTCTTAAGTTTAGGACTCAGGCAAGTTAACGTTAAGATAGTGAACTCCGTCAAACCTCTGATCGAATATTATCTGAATTTTAAATCTTGATACTTATCAACTTAGCGATGTGAGCACAAAAGTTATCTGATGAGAGCTCGATTCGTACCTCGCAACATCTTAATTCCATTTATCGCTTGGAGATGAATATAGACTTTTTTAGAAGCTACCCGAGGTTACATCTGTGAGGGCGGTCAAAATGAGTTCCACTAGAAGAAATTCATAACCTTGAGTAAGTTCTTTGTTTATTCTTCCAGGATTTGCAGAGAAAAGTAGACGCGATGGAGCGGAAGCTCAGAACTGAACAAAACTTAGCCAACGAACAGATTCGAAAGTTGCGCAAAAGTTGTACCGACCTTCAGACCAAACTGGAAAAGACTGAAAGAAATCTACAGGTAAACTCCAACAAATAAATAAATTACACCATAGCTTAAGAGTTTCTATGTGAAATGCTGAATATCGAATGGTATTAAGTAAGTATAATGGAAATAACGTTTATGGACACATGGGTATTAGTGATGTAGTGAGATCAAGGCATATTTTTGTGAAATTTGGAATAGTTAAGTATAGCAAGAAGTTGATGATGAAACAATGGTTTTATGCTATAGGAGAAAACTAAATTGCTTGAATTACAGAATATCTACACTCAGCGAATACCAAAGGCCGAACTAATGAAAAATACAGAGATGAATCTTCTACGAGAAACAAATCGCTATATAGATGAGGTAATTACGAGAGCACTTTGAGCCTATTGGTTAATGTAAAATTCATTAAACCAACCCGCATTTACTTGCTCAATAGGCCATCAATTCCGTTACAACCAGTTACCGTCGAGCAAACCGCAGCCAATCACCACCCACACGCAAATCGAGATCCAATAAGCTTTCAGAAAGGAGTCAAAGTAAATCACAAGATGCAACATGCACAAATTCTAACATGATGGCAACAATGGATACTGATCATTTTACATCTCCGAATGGTAACGACGATTTAGGAGATAATGAGAAATTGGAGCGCACTGAATTTTCCACGTCAATGGATAGTAAGAACGATCGACGAAGCCAAAGTCTCGAGTCATCCTTTGATAGAGTAAGGAAAACGTTGGATGCTCATTGTGCAAAAAGCTTTGAGATATTCGTTTCTATAATTTGCTTAGAATTCGAGTCCAACCGAATCAGATGGCGGGAATGCCGGAGAAAACTCTGAACAAGAGCTAACAACACAGTCTGAGTCTTCTAAGGAAGGCGACGTGACCGTTGATGACAAAGAAATTGAAGATTATGGTGAAAATATTGATGTAAGTCATTGCGAAGTTTCCTGTTCTTAATACAGCCTTATGATGGGTCTTCTACACGTGCATGGCCAAAAGTATGTTAAAGTAATATATCGATAGCCTACTTGTTTTGTATTTTGTCGTTTCTGCTCTGAAACCTTTGGATTTGCTCTAATATAGAAATGTTAAATTATCAGTTTAGTTTGCTTCTGAGTTTTGGGCAATTAACGAGAGAAAAATATTTATCTTTAGATGTTTTTCAGCTCTTGTATTCCGAAAAATTTCAATTATATATGAGACAAAGGTCTTCCAGCCTATTATCTTGGGTTGTTAAAGCATAGACCTAGATCTCGTCTCCTCACTGGCGGTAAACGGGTAAATAAGAGCCTCTGAAATCTCAGTCTTTGCTAGTATAATAGAAATTCCTGAACCAATTATGTTAAAAAGCATGTTATCATTATTATTATTATTATATGCATGTGGTCTTCTTATGCTAATCACAATGTTATTGATTTTTTGGATTGTAATTTAAAACAAATTTTATAATTAAACTCTTCGAAAATAAGGGCTACAGAGAATGAGGTCGTTAAATTTAGCGACAGAGGAGGGGTTCAATAGGAAATAGTCACGCATTACTTAAAGTCATAAGTCTTAAATTGTCCATATTCCCAAAAGAGAAAATATTCATCTCGTGATGTCCTAATATTCACTCCTCCTCCGGGGCGAGATTGTGCTTGTCGGTTGAGATTTGAATTCGTGGCTAATTCCGTCGTCTCGATTTATTTGTTTCTTCCACTAGTTAAGGGCAGATAACTAAGACAGGAAATGAGGAGGGAGGGTGGGGGGGGGGGGGGGGGGGGGGGGGGGAGAGGAGAGGAATAGAGGACTATTTAGAGACGTCAACGTGTCTTGCTAAAAGGTTAAACCCCGCATTATCGGTCCGTCTGTATTTTTTTAGGTCAAGGCACTAAACCTATTATATAGCGTTGAATGTTATAAACAGATATGATCTGTCTTAAATGCCATTATTGAATCGAGAGATGGTTCTAAAACATTTGGATATGTTTGTTATGTTTGAATACCGAAAGAAATTTAGTCTTTCTTTTCTGAATAGTTGTATTAACATTATTTTCCGTGGTACACTGGGAAAAAAGATTGTAAGTTTTGATTCTGTGAAAGCATCCAAAAGTGACTCTCAACAAGAGCTTCAATTACTGCTAATAATGATGGCTTAAGGTTCAAAAAAGATGCAGGTAAAGGGGTCAGAGCTTCGAGAATTATACTTTGCTCGAACAAGGCAAACCTGGAGTTGTTTATATTCCCAAATGG
The DNA here is from genome assembly GCA_900617975.1 of Rodentolepis nana. Taxonomy (NCBI): domain Eukaryota; kingdom Metazoa; phylum Platyhelminthes; class Cestoda; order Cyclophyllidea; family Hymenolepididae; genus Rodentolepis; species Rodentolepis nana. Next base: position 13,466 of record UZAE01000591.1, on the reverse strand, counting down.
AATATGGTCTACTTTGCAATGTCCTGCTGTAAATGCTTCCTAGATTGACTCGTCCAGATTCATTCAAGGGGTGTTGCCCATCATATTCAGGGCCTTGTCGGCCGGTTGATTTATCTGTTGATCATGTCACTTTGATTCAGTTTAATTTTTTTTCATAGCCATGAGCAGACAGAAGAGAAGGGCAGTAGTATAACTTACGCAACATTAACGTTTGCGATAAGACTAATCCACTTACTATTATCGTCAGCAAATTTAGAGAGAGAGCGAGAGATATATAACTAAGAGCTCAGCCTGAATATGTCTAACTTAGCCAAGTCGTGTTCCTTAAAATGGATGGTAATCCACATAGAGCTAAGGACAGTCTTTGACAAATATAAATCGAAAAAGTACTTTTTATGATAAATGAACTTTTACACACTACCACTTCTTATTATATTGCAGTGTGAGGATGAAACAATTGGTAGGCTTACTTCCCTTTCTAATTCTGTTTTGTTAATATGTTAATACGTTGAACAACGATTGTACTTGTTTTATCTAAAATTAAATGATCTCTCAATTATTTACATCAAACAGAGTCCGCTTCATCTACGAAAATTCCTACGTGAGTAACAGAAACTGCTAATTTGCTTATTGTTAGTATAGCTAAAAGGGAGGTTATTCAAACATTATTTCTAAATTAGGCTCATTGATGAAATCACCATAGATACGACACTAGCCGAAGTTACTAACCTCCAAGCTCAGATGGAACGAATGATATTGCAACATGAATCGCTACCAAATAATGGAGACAGTCCTACAAATTTAGAAGAGATTTTGCTCGAGGATGAGAAGCTATTATCCACACTGAATAATTCAGGACCAACAGAGGAAGCGGTAACTAGTCAAAAGGATGAATTACTGTGGAATATCTTTGGGAAGAAGGACTTAGACCAGGTAAATCATAGCCCTGCCACATCGCAGATTTCCCTCTTAGATTGCTTAATAATTAACTCTCCCATTATTTGCTTTAATTCACACCCATCACACATTATTCTCTTTAGTCCACGATGGAAACAATGACAACTATAAAGGCGCTCTTGAATTCCAAAAAAACCGGCGAACAAGGCTCTGTAAGAAACCCATTAGAAGACCTTGACATGTGAGAAAATGCCACAGTAGGAGAGACAGAATTGATACTTTTTAGCCAAGAAGATGCAATAAAATAAAAACTACTTATTGATATTTTGCTTCCTCATTTTCAATATTCGAAACTGTAGGGAGTCGGTATTTTATGAAACGGGATCCGATAGGATTAGCTAAAGGTTACTGTGGTATCACAGAACATGATCATCGGAACGATTTCCTTCTCTCTGCATCCGTTTATACTAAACGCGTGTTTTGTCCGCATTATGTGCGTTAGACCTCATTGATTTGCAACCCAAACTTGAAGTCGCCTACCTCCGCCAATAACCCACTTGGCCTAACGCTGACCAGTCATCCCAATTGCACATTTTCCCCAATATGAAATAGTAATTCTTATTTATAGACATTGAATTTAAAAAATATTAAACTTAATTTACCAAAATCTGTTTAAAGCAGGCCAAATACTTTAGGTGTAATCACAACTAGATTCAATGTACTTTAAGAATGATCTGCCCTACGTATTTTACTTAAATGGTACTAATACCAAATCTAAATACATGGTACAATTAGGCTTTAGAATTTATCGCTGATTGTAAAACAGTTTAAACAATAAAAGGTCAATTCCTGAGCCATCTCGCTTACTAATATTAACCACAACAATGAACAATCTAAAAGCAAATACAAATCAGATTTAGCGAGAAGCTTTTCAATTAAGGTATAACTAATGCATCAAGACTATTAACCAAGACATACGCCACACACAACTTCTACCTTACCATATTGTACCGAAGATCCGGGTCTACAAAATCATGAATCAAACAGCATTGAAAAACTTCACATATGTAGAGACACCATGCCACATTTCGATCTAGCCGGCTAGTGTAAGAGATGTCGACATACATTTAATCTGCGTGTAATACGAACAGTTAATCTACGACAGAGCACAGTGAATCTCTTTTTACTTGTTTTAATTTAGTTCCACTTCATTTAATAACCACACTGCAGCGAGGGCAAAGGGAGGGGGGGGGGGGACAACAAAGAGGTCAGAAGTAGGGAGACGCAAACACGCATTCAGTCACACGTCGAGCCAACGCGACCGCATAAAAGTGAAAACAGCAAACAGCCAGCAGAACAAGTTGGTCGGTAAATCTGCACACAAACCGCAAGAGAAATTTAAAGACGCGATAAAGGCGAGGAAGTTTTCGCAGGCAAGTGGAATCAACGGCATTAAACAAAGGACAGGAAAGGCCTTTTAAACAGCTGCTAAAAAAGGCCAGAGAAGTGTGTGTGCAAGAAGCATAGAGAGAGATGGGAAGTGAGAAACGGTGTGTGCTGACTGGCTGGACAGTTGGTGACGTTGCCATGGCGCGATGACCGATGGAGTTGATGACTCAGAGGAAGTAGTCCGGTGTGCGACGGGATACGTGCGGCTCTCCACGTCGTGGGGCTGGGTCGAATTGAAGGCTACAACCAATCAAATGTCAGACATTAAAAACGTAATAATAATTGACGAGAACTAACGTTCACATATATTTAAACAGTAAAACATCCAGAACACGTAGCACATAACAATCAAATGGATAAAAAGTTAACTCATGAATGCAATCATTATTTGGAACGGGCGTGAAAGAAGGCGTGAGTATAAAGTAGTACTACAGATTAGATCTCCACCAATGATAAATTCGGAATAAGAAATATTATGATAGTCAGCAGTGGACACTGAAATGATCAGCAAAACACAAATGTGTTGGTATAGAAGCCAACAGGTCGCACAAGAATTGTAATTTGTTGGGTTGGCAACTAAGTCATTGCCGTTTTTGTTGACAGATTCACTCTATACTTTCTTTTGTTTTGTTAACGTGGCCAGAGCATCTAACCTATATTTTTTTCTTACTGTATGGGCTTCTAGGTTAATTAGTAAAAATTTTTTTGTTTAGTTCTTTAGTTTTGTTTTTATCCCAATTTAAAAATGAAAGAACAGGACGTGCACTTCCCACACATTTTATTGTATTACTTCCGAAAAGGCAAGAACGCATCGCAAGCACAAAAGAAGTTATGTGCCGTATATGGAGATGAAGCCTTAAAAGAAAGGCAGTGTCGAAATTGGTTTGAAAGATTTCGTTCCGGTGATCTTTCACTGAAAAATTCACAACGATCTGGCCGCCCAGTCGAAGTGGATGAAACCCATATCAAGGCCATTATCGATTCAAATCGTCACAGCACAACACGAGATATTGCAGAGAAGCTCAATGTGTCGCATACATGCATTGAAAAATATTAAAAACCCTTGGTTATGTCAAGAAACTTGATTTACGGATCCCTCACCAGTTAAAGGAAATTCATTTGACGCAACGGATTAGCATCTGTGATTCGCCGCTACTGAAACGCAATGAGAATGATCCATTTCTGAAGAACCCAGTTACTGGCGACGAAAAGTGGATAGTTTATAACAATGTTACTCGCAAGAGATCATGGGTGAAGCAAGATCAACCAGCCCAAACAGTATCAAAAGCAGCAGAGATTCACCAAAAAAAGATTATGCTGTCAGTCCGGTGGGGGGGATCACAAAGGAATTTCGTATTTTGAACTCATGCCGCAGAACCAAACGATAAATTCAAATGTGTATGTTGAACAACTCGAAAAACTGAAGGATGCAATTGGAGATAAGCGGCCGGCATTATCAAATCGGAAGGGCGTGGTTTTCTATCATGATAACGCAAGGACCCACACATCTTTGGTTACTCGGCAAAAATTGTTGGAATTGGGTTGGGATGTTTTGTCACTCACACCCACCATATAGCCCTGACCTTGCGCCTTCGGATTACCATTTGTTTCGTTCCATGCAAAACTCTTTAAATGGTAAAATTTTTAACAACGCGGATGATGTCGGATCACACCTAATTCAGTTTTTTAATAGCAAAGACCAGACATTTTACGAACGGGGAATTTTTACTCTGCCAGAACGATGGAAAAAGGTCATCGACAAGAACGGCCAATATCTAATTGAATAAAGTTATATTTTTAAACAAAAATTCCGAATTTGCCTTCTTATTTGAAATCGACAATGACTTAGTTGCCAACCTAATACTTGGGAAATCATTATTCAACCGATACCTAATTAGCACCTATGTGCACATGTTAGAAAAAGCAAGCAGATAAATTAGAGTACTAGAGACAAATTCGAAACCATTAAACCTAAGTATTTACGTCATTAAATTTAAGCACAATGTGGAATAGGTAATTTATATTCTTGAAATAAACCACATCTGATTTAACCAATAATACTTAATTGATCTAAACAACTATACGGCGAATGGAGCTTAAAGGAAACAAGGCGACGAAATCCGACTTCCAATATCCTAATGTCAAATAGTATATAAATGGGCCGACGATTCAACATGCAAGCTGACGAGGCTAATACCGAAATGCGATGGTTTGATAAAAGCTAAAAGCAAGAGCTAGTTGAGTTCATCAAAGCAAGTCATTAAACAGCCAACATCCAATAAACAGACATGCGAGACTACCAATCGCATTTTTGATACCAATACCAAGTTCAAACGCTCATTCGCTATTGCACATATTTAGCAACTGTCTAAACATCTAACTCCCCAACTTATTAAAATTTGAAGGCGAAATATTTTTAACCAACACACGTTTATTCACATGTAAAAGGATTCATTGAGTCAAGTGTGGAAAGCAAAGACCAAATCAGGTATTAGTAGTAGTACATGAATCACTGGGTTTACAAATAAAACTCAACTCAAATGAACTCTGACGAGGTTTACTTTCGAGTTCAAGAAAGATCATCCCCCTTGCTCGGTCCATGGGAGGAAAAGCATTCGAAGTAGTAATAACAACTACCCAGATGAATTAACTGGACAATAACCAATGGGAAGGTTAAGAAAAAATGACTACTATAATGAGCCAACGAACTTACAAAGTGTACTTGAGATTGTCATCAAGTTCCATGATAGCGGCTTGGTTACCGCAGCGATAGCAGTAATTGGGTGCAGAGAAGATGGTGACGACATTGCGTTCATGGCACCAATTAAAGCCTTCCATAACAAGTTGATGGGCTCGACTGATTAAGGAGAGATCATTACTGTGATTGAACTGCTCAGAAATGTCCTGCCCGAATGTGTAACCGGCACCTCTTGGGCTGATACCCCAGCCGCCTCTGTCATCGGGATCTGACCACAACAAGTCGCACATTGGACCCTAGAAAGCGTATTAAAGAGTAGTGCACCTGTTCAATAAAGGTAAAATTTGGGTAAAGATGTGAATCCTGCAACTTAACATTATAATAAACGAAAGTAAAATTGCAGTTCTAATGAGGTCAGTGACCAGATGCCTCTCAAGCGATTAAATCAATTACCCCTCCAGTCTGTTTATAGCAGAATAGCCAACTTAGAAGGAGCATGAAGTAGTTTAAATGCTTTCAACAGCAAATAAAAGAGAATAACGTAATATGGCTCGAACTCATATCAATTCAAATGAAGTTTTGCTTGATTAAGAACAGTTGTAATTTGATACAGAAAAATAGAGAAGTAGCTTTATTTCACCCTTAAATTACTACTGATTTGGGTATTATTACAGGCATAAATCATTCAGGATTTTAACAAACAAAAGATCAGAAAAATATTAACCAAAGGAAGACAGTGGTGGCTTCCAAAATTGTGAAGATAAAAATTAATAGTAGATACCGAAAAAAATCCCAGACGGGTAATTCACGTGAGTGTGGAGACAATTAAGGAAAAGGGATTACAGAAGCTATGACGATAAAATTAAAATATTTGACAAGACAAGGACTTAGCTTTTAGTCAAGACGATTAGTCTGCGATTATAGAAATTTAAGTTAATAGACACCGATTATAAGATCTATCATAATTGAAGAAAATATTCGCAACATAGGCCACCTGCTAAATAGATAGCAATATGACTGCGTCAAGGATTTAATAATTAGTGCTTTAAATAAGACAAGTCATTATAATTTTCGAATAAAAAACTCCCCTAGTCATTTATTGATAATCTACAATCAAACTGAATGTTTATTTAGTAAAAGGAAAACCTTAGAACAGCAATGAATATGGAGAATATCTTGTGAGGAAAAGCGCACCTTTGATTGATTTTATAAGAACCTACATCAGCAATATCTGCAAACACCTGTTAACATATAACAGAGCAGACGGGGTGAGTATGTCACAAAGGTATAAATATGCTGACAAAAAACGACACCAACCGAGAAAGGCAAATATTCAAACAGACAAATGTAGCATAACTGAGGGGAAAGAAAATTATAGAAAATTAGAAGTCAAAGTTATGGAAAACAGAAGTGTTAGTTATACTGCCATTACTCAAAATGAAAAAAATCGAGCAAATCTAAAAGCAAATAATAATTGCAGGCACTCACCCAAAGTAGACACCATTACATATTATAAGAAATTTTATCGGGCAATACGATCATCAGACACCTAAGAATAATCCACCCAAAGGAATACTGTGTATTCAGAACCGCATAAGGTAACCTAATATTTCCTATATCGAGGTATGAAGAGATCAGTAATCAACTAATAACTTGAAAGAGATAAAGAATAATCAGGTCCCAAAATATAAATGATAGGCAATTGATATAATACCTCGTGGGGAACTTCTTGAATACGATCGAGGGCTCGAATATGATCCAGAGTATCAATTGAAGGCGATAGACCACCATGTAAACAAAAGATCTATTATCGAATGTAAGCAAACATAGAGATAACCTACTGAGTTGTCAACCAATGCAGTAAGAGGAAGATAATCAAAGAGATCAGTGAAGTATTTCCAAACATTCGAATTTCCATATTTACGGAGACATTCGTCATAAAATCCATATACTTGTGTAATCTGTCTACTTTCATGATTTCCCCGAAGAACGGTAATACGGTCACGAAATCGTACCTAAACCGTCTATAATAAAAAATTTGTAAACCTTCAAGGCGACCAAGAGAGTCACGGTCTCAACTGAACAGTATCCTCGATCGACATAATCGCCCATAAAAAGGTAGTTTGTATCTGGAGCTTTACCCCCAATCCGGAACAGTTCCATCATATCGTGGAATTGGCCGTGGACATCACCACAGACTGTAACCGGACTGCGAACAGTTTGTACATTTGATTCTTTTGTCAAAATTTCTTTAGCCTAAATGGTAAGCTACAAAGCACAGCAGTTACTTTGTCACATAGCGACTTAACATGAGCCTCAGATAATTGCTGACAATTATAAAGCTGTTCAATCCAAGCATCTAGCTCCTTAACTTCTGATTTACAGTCACCAGTCATTTTCATAGCCCAAAAAGGGTACACCTATAAAGAAATTTGAACTATGTGTCGAGCTTATATAGACCGACAAAAACAAATACTATGAATAAGATTTCTGGAAGAATTTACAAATATTCTTGGGTATTCCAAGTTAACCACTATTTAATTATTAAGTGTAAGCCATTAATGACGGTATATCATGATTCTTTTCGTATATGTCCATTTTGTTTTAAATTATCTTGACTTGATAATTATCCCTCAATTAGCAATAGCTTTACATTATAAGTTATTATTGTTAAACAAAAAGTCTTGAAAAATTAATAAATTCCTATTTTATGCAATCTATTTTGAGTACGGCAGTTATCAAATTTAAGGCTTCAAGGTGTGTAACATGTAAATCGTGCTTCATTCAAATGCACCAAGTGAGTGCCCTCAATGTCAGAATTCGCTAATAAAATATTCTCTGTTTACAAAATAAATGTGAAAAAATGGTCAAAGTCTCGCTGCTTTATGGCTGTATTATCCCATGAACTTCTAGGATTTGGTATTCTTTCTGGGGCCTGGATCTTTTGCTACAAGTATCGCCCTTTGGAGCATATTATACGCCGTTTGCCCAAAGTGATTTCTTCAATATATCACAAGTAATTCATCATAAGTTTATTAAAGCTTTTTAGTGGCGTAACATGGTCCGCCGCTAAGACGAAGAAGCTGCCAAATGCAGTGACATCACGAACTAATCCAGAGAGACTTCTAGTCAGTGGAGCTGAGAGCTACCTCATTCGCAAGCTTATTTCCCCTCTTACGGTCCCCCTTAAAATCTACCTTGCAGTAATCTTATCTTCTCCTTTTGATATCAACACTTCTATATAACAGCTTGTATAATCAATATCACAGCCAGTATATATATATATTACGATAAAATCAATTCTTCTTTACAAAAAATGCATCAATTTTTGCGTTCCTGACGTCTGACTTCGATTTTACTCCCCTTCCTTTCTTCTTTGAACCTCGAATCGATTTACCATTCATCGATGATGGTCGATTCTGAGGTGCTGGCTGGCTATTTTCTTTAGTCCATTCTGCCTGAAGTTTTCTAGCAAAGTGGAAATCCGAGTGTTCTGGCATTACATGAACGGGTACTTGTAATCCACATTCTTCACACAATATAGTATCCATTGTTGAGTCGTGTTGAACGAAATAGTTCGGGGATTTACTAGTTGAGGGTACGCCTTCTTCCATCGGTTCAATATATCGATGAAAGAAGCTTTCTCTTTTCGGTGGTTCTTCTTTTTCTATAAATTTGCGGAAGAAAGATTCTCTTTTAACTCCTTGATTTTTTACAAGTATCTCTGCTTCTGCTTCCGTTTGTTCTTGTTCTCCATTGCTCTGCTTTGACTGTTGTTCAGAAAGTAGTTTCTTTACATTTCCACACAAAAAACCATGATCCGGCTTAAATTTTCCAGCTGCCAGAGTGATATTATTTATAGGATTAGATCCTGCAATGTTCCTCACTACGCCAAATGCGATATCAGCTATCTTTTTAGCTACAGTTAATTCAGCTGTACACGTCTCCTCAGATTCCTCTGTTCTGGGTAAGATCGAAGTTAGAACAGAAGGTTGGAGAGATGTTGACTTGAAATTCATCTGCTCTGCACGAACACCAACAGAAAGACTACTGGGTATCCGATTATGATTGGCTCGATCTACGGCGATTCTTTCAACCAACTCGCCCGAGAGGGAGGTTAACCAATGACGAATCTCCTCATCTGCTTTGAGTGCAGCTTTGCCAATAAAGTGCTTACTGCAACCGATTGATTTAACTAGAGTTCGAACACTCACGGATTGGTAATCGCGACCTCTGCATAACTCATACAGCCAGTTGCTAAGATTTTAAGAGGTTTAAAAATGGAACGGGAAGGAATCATACCCTGTCTTGTCCCCGTAGTCTTCAATTAACCTTGAAAGTGGTTTATTTACTAATCCGCCCATATATTCAAGACCATATCGTCGAATCAAGTCATTTCCAAGTTTTCCACCGAGACCTGGTCTAAAAGATGTCAAAATTTAGATAGATCAACCTTACACTTTTTTAACTTTTGTGAAGTTCATTAAATGCTGGGTTGATTCTAGCGGGACAATTGTAATTTTATCTGGTTTATTCAGGGAACAGGACAGTTTAGCAAGCATCTAAAGAGCGAAATAGTAAGAAATCGATTTGATTTTTCTCGTTACCCTGTTAGCAGCAACTCCAATAGAACATTGGAAACCTGTATCACGACGAATTTGTTCCTTAATTCTTTGAGCCAACAAGAGAGCCTTTTTCAGTTTAGTTCCATCACATAAGTTGTCAAACACTTTGGTTTCGCCCTCGATTTCACTAAGAGGGAGACTGAAGGGAGGGGAGGATGAAGACAATTTAGATTCAATGTGAATTGAATCTGGATCAATAACTAGATTTGATTTCTCTAGGCATATCTCACTATCATATGCAACACCATCGAGTAAATCTATTTGTGTTAATAAACTAAGAATTAAAAAATCTACCAGTGGCGTCGATGTAAGCCTCATCAATACTAGCTCGCTCAATTTTGGAAGTAAATTTCGAAATAGATTTAATAACCTCAGCACTTGCTTCCCGATACCTATACAGAAATAATAAGCGTAAGAAATCTTACTTGGTCAAATCAGCTTTACCCCTTTTAGTAGGCACTTGCAAAAGAACTATATCTGGGCATATTTTCTTAGCCATATCCCCATTAGAATTTCTGCTAACACCCTTAGCACGAGCTTCGTAGCTTACAGCAATTATTCTGAAAGAAACGTATAAATATAAATTTCATAATTACGCAGCGGCTGTAAGGCTGGTGTACTGAACCACGGCGCAAGGAAGACCTATGGTCTCTGGACGCAATTTTTGCTCAACTTGGACATAAAAACAATCCATGTCAATCAATAGCACTATCCTATCCATTGCAAATAGTTATAGCACGAAGCCTAGAACGTTAAACCACTCCTCCATAACCTATAATTCCTGGCACAGATCAAGGTAGACGAAATTTAGCTTTTGATACAATAAAACTTTAATATGGTACATTTAAGAAGTTAAACTCTATCTGCTAATTTAAAAAATTAAATAAGTCATATTGTTGTTGGTTGTGTTCAAAATTATCTTTGATAAATTTATTACTTTTCGGGATTGTAGGTAAATATTTAAGGTGGCATTGCATTGCAACAAGAAACTAAAGATTACGTAAAAATGCAGCAAAAACATTGTTGTTATCTAATTTTAGGCAATATATTTAAATTTAAAGCAGCCATCCGATCACGTTGCCATATTTTAACTCATCAAGTGTTATCAACTTCTGCATAATTGTGAATTTTACTTATTTCAGTATATGAGTTGGTTTGATGAACCACTAATCAAACCTGTCACTATCACAATTGACAATTTCATGATTTTAGATTATTGGTCCTATTTTTGTGATTCAATTCGATCGACGTATTTACCATTACCCCAACTCTACGAAGTTGGCAACAAATCTGGTCACAGAGTTTACGCTTTTATCCTTCGGATTGATGCGGAAAGTCTTTTCCTATCGAAACTCACGATATAGCTTACTGAAACAGTGAATTGGTTCCGTCCTGGACCCGAACTTTGCCGAACGAGTCTTGACACGTTTTTGCATACATTTATAACTTTACGCGTTTATCCTCAACAATGAAAATCATATGCCCGATGCCAGAATTTGCAAAGAAACTCTTGCGCTAAATTTATTTGCTTTTTCACTGATAGAACCAATTTTGTTCAAACCAACTTTAAATCTCTTATCTTATAGCGACAAATACCTTTCATCGTTGACGTTCGACGGTCTTTCTAAGATCTTAGCGAATGCGATTTTATCCACTATTTGTAAATCCCCGTAGGAAAAGACACCTTGCTCAAATATCGATCTGGATTTAACTCTATCTTTTAGAAGCCAAACTTTAGCTTTCAGAAGCATAGAAGGCAAGCCAATTTATGGAATTCTGGAATCAAGAGTCTTATATTTCTCTTGCTTATGCCCTTGTGAATGATTAGCACCATAATACTTGAACTAAGCATAATCATCAATCCCTGATGCCCTAACCTTCTCAGGTAGTAGAAAGGATTGCTCCAAATTTTCCCTGAAGGGGCATGATTCTGCTAAATCAACTTTCCAAAATCTCTGCACAATATTGAAAGAATTCAATTATCTTACATATGAACCTGCCTAAGCTTAACTGTTTGAACTATGCACTTACAAACCCAACGTTTTACCTATATATATATATATATATATAATTACCATTACAACTTCCGCAAATTAGACGAATAAGCACCATCAATCCACAATGAAAAGCATATGGTTATTTAAAGAAGTAAAGGGAATTTCAGGTAAATAAGAACAAAGTGAAATGATAGACCAGCACATCACAAATAGACAACACGATGTGATCACATTTAAGTTGCATCCATGACAACAACTAAGGAAGAAAAATCACACAACTGTCGGACAAATGGAACCGAAGTCGATGAAGTTCCGCTCTTAGTAATAGCTCCATGTTCGCTTGATTCTCCATTTCCAATACCACTATCGTTGCTATGTGGACGCGAGGGTAGATCAGATCCATTTGTTTGAGTAGAGGCCTTGAGGCAAAGGGAGTTCACTTCATAGACACCTGGGCAAGCAACACGGGCGTTCATAACCAATTTGTGAGTTTGTCCTGGCTCTAAGGGGATCTGTCTAACTGAGGCACCTGCCCACAGTACACGTGGTGGTAGAGATGTAGCGCTTTTATGATATTCTACAGGTTGAGATGCGAGTTGATTTCTAATAAGGGAAAAAAATAAGCATTCGACATTTTAACTTTTCCACTTTAATTATTTAAGCAGATGAATAATACATATAAACATATGAGTCATCAAAGAAATGAGTAGTGCTCTAGACTAAAATTCAGACTCAATTTTATATGCTAATCCGCACCTACTTACTACTCTTTGATAATATCTTTTCTCGGTGCCACTAAGTTACAACTAGACGTACTTTCCGGTGTCTTCGTTAGTTAATAACCGCGCAGTAACTGGACAGGAGCTAGCATTGTAAATTTCAACGGTAACTGGGATTATAGCCATTGAGGATCTAAAATGACAAACAAAAAATGAGTGAATAATTGCTTGAAAACTGCTCCTACAATTTAGGTTAGATGGTATTACGTTTTACTGCAAGAACTCAAGCCAGGAATCAGTTCGTATTCAAAATCATGGGAAAATTTATGCACAATTTGGGGTGGATGATGAAGCCGCAGTCGAAGAATTGAAGATAGGGGAAGTAATGAAGGAATGGAGGCCAACATTTGAGCTAAATTGTTACCCGAGGGCTAAAAAGAAAGCCAAAAGAAGACGTGCTAACGCGATGCACTAGAGAGACTTGGGCACCTTTGGTTTAGGCAACTTACAGATTGATGATGAGCCCTTGGCGCGTGGGCGTAAACAACTCGAATGTGGCTTTGGCCGAGGCGTTGGTGCTCAGTGAAATTGGTGTCAATTAATGTCGTATCTACATGTCGCCATAGAGCAATGAGGTAGAAATTCTTCGGTTGAAGATCAGTTTCTGGTGCTTCTGGAGATAACTTGTCCACGTCATTCTAAAGGAGGAGGAGGGGAAATATGGAAATAAAAGTATGAAATTGAAATTCATATTAATAATGGGGGGGGGGGTGTGCGACAGACTTACCTCCACGTGGTGCACCCTGGGCAACCTATACTCATACGGCAAAAAAGTCTATTAACTGGCAGTTGACTTCTCACTTCAAACTACCATCACCCCATTGCATTTCATATTCGACTAATTTCACAGTACTCACCTCGCCTTTTTCTACCTTTGTGTCTGTCTGTCTCTTTTACGCCTGTGAATCATTATTCTGTCCCCCCTCTCGATTTTTGCCACTTTGAAGTTCCTCTTCCTTTCTGTAAAGCCCGAGGTCAACTAAAGGGCTAATGATATCTATCGTAACGCCTGCCATTGGAT
>UZAE01000590.1:0-20934 GCA_900617975.1 Rodentolepis nana | reverse complement strand
GGCCATCGATATCTGTTACTCGTATCAAACGCTTCGGCAAGTTAAATAACCAAAACTACGACTCCGAAGGTGTGAGAATTATCAACAACGAAAGGAATGCAGCAATCCCAATGGAAGGCCTTATAAGGGCGCTAGAATAGTTCGTTGCAGTCAGTCGGACTTACTCGGCCTTAATGTCACTGTGCTTAGGAAATAAGCTTTCAATTCAAATGCATTAATTAAAAGCAAATAAAGGACAGAAGTCCAATCCAATTACCAGATACTTCCCAGATAGATTCCGTTGGTGTCAGGAAGGTGAATGATTAATTTTAATCTAACACAATACCCTTTTTGTACAACAATGAGAACTGATTGTATAATCTAGTATACCTGATAGGGGGAAGATACTGTGTCCATTCCTAGATAATGGGCATCCGTGCTCAATCAAATTTGTGAATGTGAAATTACCCTACATATGGGCCGTGGGGAAATAGGTTAATGGGTCATTTTTGATTGATTTGCTAAGTCCACATTTCATTAATTCAAATAGGTGCTGATCAGTACGTGCCAACGCCACCTTTCTAAGTCCTTTCACATCACAAAACGCAAGTACAGCCTATCGCCGCATACTAATTGACCGTAAGGGTTAATGAATGAATTAAGTGACTTCCTAATATGAATGCTAAATAGTTGATCTGTAAACTAATTAACAAAATGCTCTCCACTAGTGCTTCAGTACTATAAAATATTAAAATATTTGTAACTTATAAAAGTGCCATGGTCACAATTTCATTCGAAAAGAAATTAATGAGCAAATGAACTCGCAGAAAAGACAAGTGATCGAGTTACATTTTTTGTCTAGGTCAAAGCAAAAAGCATAATTTATCAATTTTGAAGTTCCTTTTGTAAATTGTCAAACCTGACTCCTAAATTGCCCAATGTTCAGAACGTATTTTCCATTTGCCTAAAGTGACGGATAAGTCAGTTTTATCCTTTACAGAAAAGAGAAGGTGGATGTTACGATTTGGTAAATTACAGAATTGCAAAAAAGACAAAAATACCTGAGAAAAGCAGGGAAGTTGATGGTAGTTTCTATGTGACTGAAATTAATTCACTATTGAAAATTTATTTATTCAATGTTCGTGAAAATTATTTTATATAATAGGCTTAATTATACTTATTAGATCCTACTATAATAATTAAAAACAATATTCACAGAAGTAATTGAGATATTGAAAAAGCTCTCTTAATGTCGAGATCATCAGACAAATTTTCCGATTTGATTTTATAGTGAATAAGCATGTTATCTAGTTCTTTGTTAAGAATGAATAAAGACGTTGCAACAAATAAATGCCTTTATATAACAGAGATTTCAAATTTAGTCTTGTGAAATGTGGGTCCCTCATTCTCGTTTCCAATTAAGGTATATATTTTTAGAAACACGCAATATACTTGAAAGTCATTGGAGAGAGTTTGCAGAAGCATATATGTGAGAAAAGTGGAAGCACGTTTCTTTTCTTATTTGTGTTGAACATGGAGTTTAATTTAATTTATTTACCATTTTAAGCATTGTTTATGTGTAAGCAAGGACCGGACTGACTGTTAACATGCCTATTGATGTAAACATTGCGAGTATTCAAAATCATATCCCTGCTCTATAAACCCCCACCCCCAATTTTTATGATGATCTAAAAAAGTGGGTTTAGTTTTAGATATTGATTTCAAGGTGATTTCTGAGTTAATTTTAGCTTTCCTCAAGATGATAAAGTTGAATTTTCTTTTAAAGGCCAATTTTAGTAAGTTCGGTTAATTCCACCCCCTTTTCCCCTTACATAATACTCATTTCTCTATTCATTGGCCCTTTGACATTAGACAGATTACGAGTTACAATATGACCAGAACTAAAAGGATTCAGCTTCAGATGCATGTTATACGATGTGGCCAAGATAAAAGAGACGTGTTGAGTTGTATACCAAGGCTACTAGAAGGCACTTTGGACACTTGTTGAGAAATATTGAATGCCCAGTATGCTCAGTTATGAATAGAAATATATTACTGATTTGCCCTTCAGTATTCACACGCGACCTCTTATATCTTGACCACTCTGGGGTTATAATGCCAAGGAATATGTATACCATATTATCACTTACTAATACCCATTCAAAATCATTTCTTTGCATTTAATGAAGCATGCGAAACTTTTAGGGGTTCTAATAATAAATCTTCCGACTAAATCTCCATCGCACTTTCATTTATGATGAATAAATAGCAATGAAAATATAGACTAACTTGTTTCAAATAAGGGTGGAGTTGGATGCTATAAGAGTTTGTATTGGGATGCTATCTTTACAAACATTCATTTTATCTCTCCAAAACTCGACCATCCTTATCATATGTTAATGTTTCAAGCATTTGGTACTATTTCACTAACGCTTTCATTGTCCTTGGTAGTAATCTCTAATTAAACATGCGCAGAATTGGTCATAACTCAACCTTCTTAATCCCCAAAAAACTATCACCGTCAATCTTTCAGTTCAAACAAATGATCAGCAACACTAAGTCCAGAACATTTTTCACAGAAAGTCTTGCGAAGCATTATTTATAGTCAGTATGTAAAAAACACCCTTTAGAAATCAAGAATTGGAGCATTTTTAATGATTTATTTAACTGGTTTTACTACTTAAGAATAGGTACTAGAATAGTAGGGTGTCAACTGTTTCAGACTTTTGCCTTTCCAATTTTGCTACGCCTTTCAATATCTTTTCAGTCCCTTTAAATCACAATAGAATAACGCGGCAATATTATTTGAACTTCGACCTCAACTAATTTAAGTGAATCTTTGAACAAATTCATGGTGTTCCAGTTCACTGCCAGTGGTAGGAATTAACATTCCTACAAGTTAATTTCACTGAGAAGCTGTCAGCGAATTTCCCCTTTCAACATTAAAGGCGTTTGGAGAATAAAATGTCTTTGGACTGACGCACAAACACAGAAGACCTTCGAGAGATCACATATAAATGCATAGTTTAAATTTCAAATTTTTAGATAAACCAATTAAATTGGCTTTACAACAACAACGAAGAAGTCAATCCTACTCACATCACAGTGTCTCAAGGGTAGTTTCTTCAGTGATCCGATATCGAGTATCCGGATACCATAGTAATCATTAAGATTGGTTAAAAGGCCATAACCAGGCCAGCATTGATAAAATTATATCAAAATTTACCTTGAGCTTATTCATGCACTCTAGTAATAAATATCTCCGTGAAAATATGCTTTTAAGTTTATCTTTTCTTTAATAATCGGAAGTGAAAAACTACTAACAACCACCCCTACCCAATATCTTAAACATCTTCCCATTGGATTAAGGGGGTATTCTGGTCTAGAAAAAAATTTTAGAAATTTATTTTCCTGCATATTTTCATAGTTAATCTATTTAAGAATATGTCTATGAGAGGATTTTTCAAAATTCGTATTTTTTTCGGAGATATAAGTATTTTGCTGAGAAGGCATCCAAATCGGTTGGATACGAGTGCATCAGCAGCAAAATTGAGAAAATCAAATGATTGAGTGCATCAGCAGCAAAATTGAGAAAATCAAATGATAAAGTAGTAATTATAGATAATAATTACGACCTCTGTGTTTTGGAGTTTTTCACGGTCTTTTCAGCGATTGCTTCGTTTGTTTCGTGCACTACAAGCAACAACGAAATTAGATGTTCAAGAACGGCTCAACGCGGATTCGGGTTCAAAATTGCATTACAATGCAGCTGCAATAGTCTACGCTACATTCCAACATGCTCATTTGTTGACAAATCCTTCGAAGTTTATCATCAGAAGAATTATTGACTCGATGTTTGGGTTCAGAAATTCAAATAATAATGAGTCTCTAAACTCGCTAATATGGACTTTCGCTCCAAAGCATATCCATTCCGGGTCTCGTGGTATTTTAATGAAGGATTTATGCCGATATTGAAGATGAGGGTGATTATAGGGGTGAAAATTGGTCCAGAAGCTCATGCATTTGCTATCAGACGAGACAACGCCCTGATTGACCGCTCCGAGATACCAGCATCCAGCATATCAAAGGAGGCCAGAACTACTCGAATAGAAAACAGAAACGCCGAAAATAGTTTTTTCGAAGTCGAGCAAGGTCCGATGTATGCGGCAGGAATGGTAGATTGAATAAATGTAAGTTAAACATATAATTTTATGACTTAGACTGCAAAAAAATTTATTTTAAACTTTAAACGCGTTTTTCTCAAAACTGTTTTTTTTAATCTGATACCCACAATTTCTCAGATTCTGCCAACCGGTTTTACATGAAATTTTAAGAAAGCCTTCTTTAGAGACTTGTCAATGTCAGGAACTACGGCCATCTCCAAATTTTCATTTTTACTATTTTTAAAAAATCGAAGAATGTTCAAAAGTGGTGCAAAAATGACTTTTTTTCTTTAGACAGTCGCCATTTTGTAATAAAATATATCTAAAAATTTTCCGTAGTTCCGGACATAGCGACATTATTGTAGATTGATAGCCTTTTTTTATTTTTTGATTTCAGATTGCTTGGAGAGTCAAAATCGTGGGTATGGTCACGTACCATATTTTTGAGACGTCCCACTCCTTCAGCTGCTAACTAACGGAATTTTGAATTTCTTAAGTTTTTATTTTTTGTATACTTCTAAGGTGAATAAATATTGCATAAAAAATTGAATATAAAAATATTGCTTGCTTTTTTGTACAGCACTTCAAAAATGACCTGAAATTCATGTCTCCATACCAGAATACCCCCTTAAAGCCCCTCATTAAAACTTGACAATAAGGCCATAGTTAAGGACAGCATAATATTGGATGTTGTGTGTCACAGTCTGTACATTTACCGCATCTAATTTAAGTCGATGACATAGAAATGTGGAGACGTTTAAGTAATGAATCCTGTTGTTTCGGAAAAATAGCCAGTGCATATACATGTCACTTCCAGCATGCGTCAAACACAGTTTTGGAAATATCCATGGGAATATCATACCTGACTAGAAATCCTTTGCATTTTAACCTACTCTTCTGTACTAGTGAAACCACTCCCAAACAGGTTTTTGGTTTACTCAAACATACCTATTGGCCCGAACCTCACCCATGTCCGAGTCTGCCAGATAAAATTTGAATTTAAGTTTAAACAATATTGTCGAAGTCCTCGTTTGTACTAAAAACGTCTGTTGAACATGAAATCCCGCTTATCGACTTTATGATTAAGATCGTGACAAATCGTATATTTTTTACCAATTTTAACTTGAAATATCAAAAGAAAGAATCGACAATCGACATATTCAGCCCTATCGAATTTTAAATTCCTGAAAATCGTTTCTCCACTAATTATCACCAACCGCAAATATTACTAATTTTTAAACAAGATATGCAGACTTATTGGATAATCAGAGACCAGTCAAAACTTTTCGTGGGCAAACGAACATTTTAACGGATTTAAGTTTTGTCACAATTAGTTAATCACGCTAGAACAAAAAGAAGATTAAGATTTAAAATAATATTTTTTAAAATACTGCAATTGCCGTATTTGTAGAAAAGAAAAGCGTTATTTGTTTATATGAAACAGCCTCATAACCCGTTGAAGTTAGTTCATCTAGACTCATTTAAACGCAATTATTAGATGTAATTAAGTGAAAAAAGGGATTGACAAAAGATGGCAGTCAGAGTGCATAATTCTAACACCAGTGCAATGTTAGAAATAACTCAATCAAAATCTAATTAGATGTGGAATAAATTTAACTAAAATTTACAATGGCTCTATTAAATGGCATAATCCATCTTCAGAGTAAGTGTATGTGTTTATTCTAATTGGCGGGTAAAGTGCTTTATGACTCACCTTGACGTGAGTCACGTGAGCAACTAGGAATAGAAGACTCATAGAGGAGAGTTTGTTGATGTTTTACAAAAATAGTCAGGCTGAAATTGTGGATTTACAAGGTTACTGTTTCTTTTCATCCTCCTGATCTGCTTAAGGAAAATTGGGTTTCCACAACCATTGAAGCATTCGTCAACTGGTTTGATCAGGTCGATTCAACAGTGCCTTCAATCTCACTTCTGATTACGGGGATTCGAGAACACCGAGATTCAACGTACGAACGGGTTTCATTTATCACTGATATTAAACAGATCATAAAATAGAATTTTAAGTGAAATTCATCCGCATTCATACAATTGCAGCCAACAATTTAGAACAATTTTCGTAATGTTGAACTTGGCTTTGCTAAACATTAACTGCAATTAGAGCATTGGTCATTTGCTCAGAATTAAATGTCACTTGAGACAGGATTTAGTCTTTGATGCTTCTGTTATTCCCGTTTCAGTTATAGTCGCCAGGCAACGTTTCTGGTCAATTATGATAGTAAGAAGCATTTTTATTACAATAAGACTTGGCGTTGAGTAAACAAAATTTTTGATCTGATTTCACGATTTCTTCTCTGAGTTGTGTTTGATTGTCACTGGCACAATTTTGCACACTAAAGTGAAGACAGATCTATGGAGCTCAGCACATTTAACACTTTAACTATCTCATTTCTGCTATGCCAGATATCCAACTTACTATACACCATATAAAGTACTAATGCGTGTTAATAATTGGAATTAGAAGATGTTATAGCAGGTGGCTAGACCAGCTCTCCTTAATTAAAGACTAGTCACTAAGGCAAGAACATCTTGGGCAGGTATTTGCTTCAACCCGGAAGTACAATTATGAAGTTTGGATCAAAACGGTAAACTGGACATTCAGTAAATATTGTGCATCTAGAGTTCAAAAAGTAAATGAAATGAAACTTGCTGATGTCTTGACATGGTCCTCTCCAACTTCTTTCTAACCTCATACATTTTAACTTTTGCCCGACTTCATGATAATTACGATCATTTGCTCCGCACCATTAAGGCTTTTTGAAGTATTTTAAGTTACTCAATTCACTTGTTTACCGTTTGTTTATGAGAAGCATAATCGCCGTTACCTTTGTAATAAATATGCCATTTTGTATAAAATATTTCACTTTTAAATTGCTTTAAAATAAAATTTATCAGCGTATTCTCTGTTAATCAATTCTTTTCCATTGAGTCTCAGCAATTCTTCCTAATAAACTCACTGGAAAGAAATTCAAACACCGTTTTGATATTTATAAGGTAAACAAAAAAGTGGTCAGCAACATCAAATGGTGGAATTTTATGGCGACATCAGTGTGATCAAACCTACAACTGAAGTAATTATTGCTAGTCAACCTGATAGGTATTTGTTAATCGCTTAAAAAATTTCATTCACAAGCAAAACCGTATTTTTTCAACCTTATTTCAAGTACCTTTTACTTGTATAACCAGATTTGTTGTCATGCATAGCACTTCAACAAATAATACAAGTTCATTAACTGATTACGGAATACTCATTCAAGGCATTCAAATTCAAAAT
This sequence comes from Rodentolepis nana, assembly GCA_900617975.1. Classification (NCBI taxonomy): domain Eukaryota; kingdom Metazoa; phylum Platyhelminthes; class Cestoda; order Cyclophyllidea; family Hymenolepididae; genus Rodentolepis; species Rodentolepis nana. The sequence continues at coordinate 13,500 of UZAE01000590.1, read as the reverse complement.
ACAAATTAGTGTTATTTGAAACCAATAAATAAATAAGGAAGTTGACAGAAAATTTTAAGCAAAGCATCATAACCCTAAGTGTTCAGTTTGATAATAGGAAATTATTTTTTTAATTAAATATTTATATTTAATAATCACATTATTTGTGGCAATTAAGAGCGCTACTTTACACAAGGCTTCAAAGTGGTGCAACGTGTGATTAACCAAACCTATTTGGTTTGCTTCCAATGGGTAAATCAGTAACCATCATGCAATGAATTATGTTTCAAAGAGCAAATTTTGGCCCCCTTCCCGTAATTTGACTTTAAATTTGTTTGGAATATATAATTTGGAAACTTTTACACATAATCCAATAAATGAATGGAATACATACTTTTAAAATATATTTCAAAATGTGTACATACAAGGGTCCTTTTTGTTTTAGATCACGTAAATACAGACACACAACCAAATAATCTACAATAATAAAAATTATTCCAATTAAAATCGTTATTGCAACCTACAACATCGGTAGAGATTTTAAAATTTGATGCAAGACTTGAATTGAATCATAGAATGTTTGCTGTTCTTACCAAAAAATGGTGTTTGATGGAATATCATAAAAACAGATTGATCTTAACTCAACGGAAATATCAATGCCGCAAACTATATTGCTCAAATGTAGATAAAAATTTAAATCGAATTGATCAATTTTGAAACATACCTCTGGAAGTTGTAGCTACTGAAAGTATAAATAAAATATTTGATGGAATTCACACTGTAAATCGTTTGAGTGAAAATATGAGTGATTTAAATAAAAAAACGATTTCGCAATTTATACAGATTTTCAGGGTCATTCTCTATTCTTGCAAATTTATACACAAATAATATTTAAAATGTTCACTGCAAATTTTCATTTATTTAAGTAGCTTCAATTAGATTCTAAACCATTTAAAATTAGGTACTTCACTTTCTCAAGTTCGGTCAAACGATATGTAAGTGAATTTATAAAATGAACAATTTAAAAATAAGCAAATAGATATATGTACAATATTTTTGGGTGCAAATATAATTAATGGATTGTCTTTGGTCAATAAAGGAGTTGAGTCAGGTTCGAAAGGACAGTAATTGGGTTTGTAAAAGAATTGAGTGAAGTCAATTTTGAAGGGAAGAGAAATTATAAATATTAAAAAAACAACAACATAGAACATGCAAATAAATTATCACAATCGAATTTTAGGAATTCTTACCTTGACATTCGTAGATTTCAGGAGGCGTGCCTGTGAGAGATTAAATTAAAGTGTTTATTTTTAAAAATATTTATGATAAATTTTCAGTTCTTTTTATTACCCGAGTTCTCCCAATCTAGAGTCAAAGCAACAGAACTGTCAGCTGTACCCCATTTGTACGTTACGAGGTTTCCAGATCCCATGTTCAGCTTTATTGATACGCTCGATATGAGAGAAGTCTTGTCAGAAGTGAGGTGGGCTGTAAGAGAGGTTACAGCTGAAAATGAGAATATTATGAAAGACAGCTTTATTCACATTCACTTACGACAAATCTTTTCATCCATTGAAACACCGTTGCGCCAAATGCATATTAATGACGAACTTTCGTATAGATATATCTTTAAGTGATCAGTAAATGTTAATTTTTTTCGGTGTTTATTTAGATAGGAATAGGCGACAATTGGTGAACATAAGTTACCATTAGTCAAGTTCATAAGGGCAAAAAATATATTAATATTATGAATATTAAATACTTTTAAGGGAATAAACAAATAAAAAATCACTTATTCGTGAAAAAATAAATAAAAATAATAATTTATTCGTGAAATAATGAATATATATTCAATTAATTGTGGAAATTATACCGGTTGCGATTTAGGAGGATCGTAGATTTTGAATTCCAAATCAATCGATGTTTCACCCTTCAAGTATCGATGCAGTGGTATCAGAGGAGGGATTAAAACATCACCTTAAGTGAAAAGACTATTTAATACAAAGATTTTACATCTAAATATGAATTCAACAGATGGACATTTTAATGACTGAATCTGCTTTCATTTAGTGGATGCATAAAAAAGCAGTGGGAAAAATATTGATAAAATACTGGGTTTTGGAGTGGGAAATAGGCAGTCATCAGCGAAGTACACTGTATACTCGTAGGTTCCATCTGTTATTTCGATATATTTGTATTGGGCAACATTGTCAAAAGAAAAAGCAGCTGTGCTTGATCCTAACAAATATACAAAATGAATACTTTTATGGAGGAATAGAGTAAAATTATTCCAACTTAAGAATTTCATAACTTAAAAAGAAATGAACGTTTTATTCTATGTAACAAGTATACCTTTATTAAAAACGCATGGGCTTCCAATTGTTGTGCCGAAAGTAATGCAATTATTGTTTGAATCTAATTCAAAAGAGCGCTGCATTCCTGACTGATAACGAACTTGGCCTCTCTATTAAAACATGAAATAAGAAAGTTCAGTTGTTGTGAGACATAGAAGTAATTGGCATTTTCAGTCTTTTAAGAAGAGTGGAATTGATGCAATCTATCATGAGGAATAATGATTACTCACTGGAACATCAAGCATTGTAAACTTCAGGGGACCAACTGGACCCCTACTGGTTGTGACAATTCTTGAACCATAAACTTCTTGGCCTTCAGCATCTAAGATATGAAATTAAGTTTTATAAAATATTTTGATTTCGATCAACTGGATCACAGTAATGTGAAGCAGGACAACTTACATTCAAAAAATAAGTAGATTATTAAAACCAAGCGATTGAGAAACATCGTGACAGTAATGAAACAAATAGAAAAATCATTCGGGCGTATATATATATATATATATATATATATACATTACGTAAAACTTTCTTATTGGTAGGAGAAAGTGATTGACAACCGATACCACTTTTGTAGCAAATAAAGATAAATTCTAGTTTGAATTCATTAAAAACGTTGATTATGTGGTTCGATAATATTGCCAATGCATCTAAGTGTTTCAAACGTCATTCTTTTTCTGATTAGATGAGATATTGACCGATTGGCCTTACGCAGGTGCAACACCTCTTTTCTAGATATTCATGATTTCAAGCCAACTGAAAGATAAATCAATGATATTGGATTGAAGAAAATACTCATAGCAGATAGTCAAAATAATTCAAATCATACTTGGCAATAGCCACCATAATTACAACTAATTTTGTCTTAGCGACAAATTTCATTGACTATTTGCATTTCAACCGCTCCGATCCTTCAGCTTCAACCTGAGTTGCTTAACTTTAAAATGCACCTCATCCTGTGCAAGTTCACTACGCTATCCAACATAAATTATCCTTCTTTTGGGACTCCATTTGTTTTTCTTTTAATGAGACGAGACTAGTTCTGTGGCTGCTCACTTAAGCGAAATCAGCCGAACATTTTTATAGCAGTTCACGATGACTCCGGACTGGCATGCGTTTAACTTTCTCTCTTCCTTCATATAATGAATTTTGAATGTGAGTAACAAAGGCTTTGACTTAAGTGGGTATTCTGGTATAGAGACATGAATTTTAGGTCATTTTTGAAGTGCTGTAAAAAAGAAAGCAATTTTTTATTATTAATTTTTTTAAAAATCATTTAATCATCTTAGAAGCATATAATAAAAAAAATTTAAAATTCCGTTAGTTATCAGCTGAAGGAGTGGGACGTCTCAAAAATATGGTGCATGACCATACCCACGATTTCTACTCTCCAAGGAATCTGAAATCAAAAAATAAAAAAAGACTATCAATCTACAATAATGTCGCTATGTCCGGAACTACGGAAAAGTTTAAGCTAATTTTTTTTTAAAAAATGACAACTGTCTAAAGAAAAAAACCATTTTTGTACCACTTTTTTGAAACATTCTTCGATTTTTAAAAATTGTAAAAATTAAAATTTGTTGATGGCTGTAGTTTCGGACGTAGACAAGTTCCTAAAGAAGACTCTTTTAAAATTTCAAGTAAATCGGTTTGACAGAATCTGAGAAATCGTGGGTATCAGATTAAAAAAACAGTTTTGAGAAAAACGCGTTTAATGTTTCAAGTGAAATTTTTGCAGTCTAAGTCATAAAATTATATTTTAACTTAAATTATTTAATCTGCCATTCCTACTGCATACATCGGACCTTCATCGACTTCGAAAAAACTATTTTCGGAATTTCTGTTTTCTATTCGAGTAGTTCTGGCCTCCTTCGATGTGCTGGATGCTCGTATCTCGGAGCGGTCAATCCGGGTGTTGTCTCGTCTGATTGCAAATGCATGCGCTTCTGGACCAATTTTCACTCCCATAATCGAAATCATCTTCAATATCTGTATGAAGCCTTAATTAAAAATACACACAGCAGTAAATGTTGCGATTTCAATGATCTGAGAACCGGAATGGGTATGCTTTGGAACGAAAGTTCATAACTGAGAATTTAGAGACTCATTATTATTTTGAATTTCTGAACCCAAACATCGAGTCAATAACTCTTTTGATGATAAAAACTTCGAAGGATTTGTCAACGAATGGACATGATGGAATGTAGCGTAGACTATTGCAACCGCATTGTAATGCAATTTTGAACTCGAGTCCACGTTTAGCCATTCTTCGCATTGTAATGCAATTTTGAACTCGAGTCCACGTTTAGCCATTCTTGAAAATATAATCTCGTTGTTGTATATAGTTCACGAAATAAACGAAGAAATTGCTGAAAAGACCGTGAAAAACTCCAAAACACAGTAGCCGTAATTATTACCTATAATCACCTCTTTATCATTTGAGTTCCTCAATTTTGCTGCTGAAGCACTCGTAAAACTGGTGTTTTCCTGTTCCGTAAATATGTATATATATATATATATATATATAGACAGATAAATAAAAAGATAGATAGATATAACGGAACAAAAGGGCTTACTAAGAAATTTAGATTCAGGTAGTCGGAGAACCCATTATGTTATTTGTTCGATTAGTTGCAGCCCAACCGATTTGAATGCCTGCTCAGCAAAATATTTATATCTCCGAAAATTATTTTAATTTTGGAAAATTCTCTCGTAGATATATTCTTAATATTTAAACTAAGAAAATATGCAAAAAAAATAGAAATTTTTTTCTAGACCAGAATACCTCCTTAAAAGCCTCGTCACTTACCTTATTCACACTGATCTATACCGGCCATCTATCCTTCTTGTTGGTTTTTAAATCAGCGTTTTTAATCATTTTAAACGCTTGATGAAAGTTCGTACCACCTGCTGCAAGAGGGAGCCTCAAATGTGTCGTCGGCGTCGGCAGCGGCGGCTGCGACTGGAAGTCACGCGAGTCCTGAGTTTACTGCTACGTTGGGACGAGTGCTGGTGGTTAGTGCCAAGCAGCTACAGCTGCATTATTGATAATGAATATTTGGCTTCAAACTATTTTGATCAGCCTGAAACGAAACCAAAAGAGAAATCGCCCTCGTCAGGGCGAATCACAAATTCTACAGATCCTTCAGTGGAATGCTTGTGGGATGTTACTAGACAAGAAGTTCCAAATCTTGAAAACCCTGCTTATCTATGATATAGACAAATTCACAATCATGGATGGCAACCTTATGGATGACAAAGTCAAATACTACCAATTCCCAGTCTATACCTCATATCTTCCACCTAAAGACCGGCAAGTAGCAAGTAGTAAAAAAAGGCCTCATATCACTCTGCGAACCAAACAAGTGTATGGGCTAGAGGCAAGAAGCATGCGAAATAAACAGATTAAATGTTTGGAAATGTCAAAGCCACTTCAAGGTATACGCGGTCTATAATCTACATCAGAATAGACACAAATTCGATCTTCTGAACATCACCCACTAAACTGTAGTACTTGGAAAGCATCATTAAACGAGAGTGTAGCTGTGTTTAGTCCTAAATGACTTAAACAAAAAATGTTTTTGTGGGAGGAATCGAGTAAAATCATTTCTACCTTCGTATTTTTCATAAATTAAGAATAAATGAGCGCAAAGTTTATGCAACAAACATACCATTATCAAAAATGTTTTGGCCATCAATTATCATGCTCATAATGAGGCAATTGCAATTTGTATCCACTGTGAACTTGTTTAGTCTGATTAGATGAGATATTGACCGATTCGTCTTCCCGAATCTTAAGTATTGAACTGAAGAGGGTGGAGTCAATATTTAGATTTCGATCAAATGTGAAGCAGGACAACTTACATCCACAAAATAGGTAGATTATTAAAACTAAGCAATTGAGAAACATTGTAACAGTACTGAAGCATATAAAAATTAGTTCGAGAATATATGCATATATTGAAGAAATAGATTGACAACCTAAGTCACTTTAGAGGAAAATCAAGCTAAAACAATGACTATGTAAAACAATGATATTGTTTCAAACTCCACTTTTTGGCTCGAGAAGATGGTCGATTCGCCTTCACGATTTCTGGCCAACTGCAAGCTAAGTCAAGGGTGGGAATCGAAGGTAAGACTTATAACAAACAGACGAAATTCGGCTCTGACTATTCTCAGAGAACTTGCCGTTTGGTATTTCATATTTCTAAGAACTAAAATCTAATATCAGTCTTACGGAAGAACGATTTCATTTTGCCGTAATCAGTTATCCTTCAGCACAACTGCACCGTCATCAACGGGCATTGAATACATGGAGATCTTGCTGTTACTTGTAACATTTCAAACTGGGTCGAAGTCAAACAAGTTGGCATATGTCTCTACAAATGCTGTGAGAAACAACAGCAAAGGCTGTCTAACTTACAGTATTCATCAATCATTGATGTATTTACTTTAAGATTTCATCAAGCTTTGCCACATATATTATCTCCTGCCACCCTTTACCACAGATTATTTAATCAGCAAATTCTTCATATCATCCATCTAGGTCAATAACGCAGCCTTTCATGAACATAAGTCTAACTCAAATCGATAAAAATCAAATTCACTTGATAAATTTTGGGTGTAAGTAACAAAGGCATTGACAAAGTCCAGTTATCATTCTTTTTGTTCTTACAACAACGTTTCATATCTTGTTTAACGTGTGACGAATTTTTAAACCAAATGCTGAACGAGAGAGCTTCAAATTTACAAGTTATTCATGATTCTGGAAGAAAAATAAAATTTTGTGATGAAAAGTAAATTGGAAGAGTTTTGCAGTAAGTGCCAGTGTAAGTAAATAAGCGTTCCCCACTCTCATTTTTATCAAATGCCAATTACTTGAATTTCTGTATCCGTTTGTCATGACTTTCTCGATATGCTCCAACAAATCTATTGATGATGCACAAGATCCATTATTTAAACGCATTCATAGGATAATATTTTCATTTTAATTCCTGTCATTTATTTAACCCTTTGATGTTTCAGACCACGCTTCAACCACATATTATGAAGGAATGTGTCTGTTTGTGATTTAAAGAGAACGATATGGGACAGTGAGCGCCCTCTGTTTGCACAAATATGAAATAATTTGTGTGTGGTTTGGAAGGCACAAGGTCTGTCATGACAACGTTGCCAAATGGGTGATATTCACTAAAACAACGAGTATTCTTCATAACAAAGAAGAATTTCAATCCTTACAAATTATGCCCACGGAAGTTGGTGAAAAATGCAAACATTTTAATGTTTCACTAATGAATAAGGTCAGGTCTATTGAAATGAGGAAAAAGAATGTGGCTCAGAAACGATATTAATATACTTGAATCATTGTGAAAATATGCTTTTTATATGTCATCTTAACTTCAAATAACCGAAAGAAATTATTCGATAATAGACATGCGATCGTGGAGAAATACTAACAACCCCTTGAAACCTGTTAGCTTTAACATCTTCCCAATGCATTCAATGCCCTCATTAAATCTTGGCAATGGGGGCATAGTTAATGACAACTTAAAAAGAGACGTTACCTTGGTCGTTTCCATTGTTTCTAGGGATGTTGTGGGCAGCAGGTTTCACATCTGCCTCATTCAATTTAATTTGGTACTCCATAACTGTGAAGTATGTCAATTGAGAAATCTCGCTGTTTTGAAAAATAGCCAATGTTATTGGTGTTTGCCACCTTTAAAACCCATTACCACGGTTTCGCCAATATCCATGGGGTTATCTCACTTAACTTGTACTCACTTGAAAATTTTAAGAGACTCATCAGTATCAATGAAATCTCCCCTACACAAGGTTATTGATACATCTCAAACATGCCTAATAGTTCGAACCACACCCATGTCTGAGTCTGCCAGGGTAAATGTGAAGTTAATCTTGAACAATATTGTCGGAGTCCATGTTCGCTCCAAAGACATCTGTTGAATCGGGAATCGTGATTTTCGATTTTGAGAGTAAGTGTATATTTTGCCAATCTTAACCGAATATTCAGTCTAATTGAATTTCAACATCCTGAAAATGGTTCCTTCTTTGTTTATCACCAAGAAAAATTATCACTGAATGTCAAACATGAGATGTAAGCCTCGCACTGAATTCAACATCAACACAAAGTAAGAAATTCTAAAATCTAGATTCATAATGATTCTACCAAATAAAAGGTTTAAAATAAGCGGAAATTTGCCAAGAGAAATCTTTGTTCATCAACATGACCGAGGAAAAGCGATTTTGTGAAATTTGAATATTTTCATTTTATGCGGTTTTACACTGCACTGCTATTGTCGACCGAATTCCTTTAGATGAGAAATTTTCAGCAAGAGTTAAATTGACCTCGAGAATTGCCTAAATAACTTTGAAAAGGAATTGTGAAGAAACAAGTTAGAGAACTTGTTCCAGTAAAATACATTTCTTTTGCCAGCAAAGTCAGTGCACCGGCTTTGAGAGTAAGATCATTATGAAGTGAACAATTCAATTGAACGAAATATTGCTATCCATAGGGGAAAGTTTTTAAGTGCCCTTCAAATTCAGGAGAACCAGAATAAGTGAATAGTTGTCTTCTGATGCGCAAGGACTATCGATTGCGAAAAGAAAATAAAATTTATCTATAATTGTTTGGAACATTTATTATGCCTACCCTTAACATTTATACCACACCTACATCTATCCACTCATGGATTGATGGAATGTAAATCCCAGCAGAGTGCTCAGGTTATTAAATGAATGTTTTTCACTTACACTCCTTCCAAGCGTCATGAATTCCAACAAAATGAATCTGAAGTTGGAGACTTGCTAATAAGGTTTACATTACTTGCCGGTGATTACTGCCTTGGTTTCAAGTCTGACTCATGACACAATACCCATAATGTCATGTGAACGGCAGTCACAGAGAATTTTAACTATTGCATACTACAGCCAATCTAAGAATGTGAAACACGCAGACTCAGTCCTGCACTGTGAGACAAAGCTCTAAACTCCAATCTGCTACTTGAATACATCATTGTTCACTCGATTTTGGTGCATTTAAATAGGCCCCTCTTTTCAACCAGTCTCCAAATTATATGTCATTAGGGTTATTCATTAATGCTTTAACAAAAGTGAGAAAACGGATCATATTTCCTCGTGATAAATAGCAGCAAGAATTACAACTTTGACCTAGTCCCATTATTGCAATAATAATGAGGTATTATTACATTTCATTCGCAATTCCGAACAATGCGCATAACTGGCCATCGATATCTGCTACTCGTATCAAACACTTCGGCAAGTTAATTAACCTAAACTACGACTCTGAAGGTGTGAGAATTATCAACAACGAAAGGATTGTAGCAATCCCAATGGAGGTCGTTATAAGGACGCTACAATAGTTCGATAGCAGTCAGTCGGACTTACTCGGCCTTAATGTCACTGTGCTTAAGAAAAAAGTTTTCAATTCAAATGCAATCATATTTACACCAAATGTTTGGCAGTTGAGAACTATTAAGGTATGCAATAACACATAAAGAATGCGTATAGAGCTCAGATTAATTAAAAGCAAATAAAGTACAGAGGTCCAACCCAATTGTCAGTTTCTACCCAGATAGATTCCGATGGTGTCAGGAAGGTGAATGATTGATATTAATCTTACACAATAACCTTCCTTGTACAACAATGAGAACTGATTGTGTAGGCTAGTGGACCTGCTAGGAGGAAGCTACTGTGTCCATTCCCAGATAACAGGCACCCGTGCTCAATCAAATTTGTGAATGCGAAATTACCCTACATATGGGCCTCGGGGAAATAGGTTAATGGGTCATTTTTGATTGATTTGCTAAGTCCACATTTCATTAAATCAATTGGATGCTGACCAGTACGTGCCAATGCCAACCTAATTTATTCCTTATCTGATTCATTTCAAAGAAAGACAAATTATTGTTTAACTTATCGTCAGCTCTTGGTTTCCATGTTTGTTTTCTAGTTTAATACCTTCTTTTGCTAGTAATGTTTTATGCATAGAAATTCACTGCAGAAAAGACAAAAGCAACGAAGTTGATGGTAGTTTCTATGTGACTAAAATTAATTCGCTATTGGAAGTCTATTTATTCAAGGTCCAAGTAAATTTTCAATGTTTCATACGCTATTTGTAGTGGGGCCTGTTTAAATTATTAGACCCTACTACAATTTTTTAAAGCAATAATCTTATAAGTTAATTAGAGAATGTAACGACTTGGGTCTTGACTGTGCTCTTGTAAAGCATTAACGCTTCAGTTTAGTGCGAATTTCTCCAAACACACAGTTCACACACATTTAAACAACTCATATATCATAATTCAAGGAAAACAGTACTCCTGAGTGACATTAACTTCAAATCAATCAACGGTTTGCACTTTAAGCCATCTTGTGACAAATGAGATTTCATTCACAACCAAAACCACCAACTTGCTATTCTAAAAGCACTTTTGCATCAAATGAGCAAAATGAAATTCAAGAGCTACTTTCTTGGTATCAAATCTAGGTATATCAGATTATATTTGAACAGTTCTGCTATCAAATAGGTCCATTTATTAGTCAATCAAATCGGAACACGTGAGACATTGAACGTAAATACCAACCAAATTCTACGAAAAATTGACAATCTCATTAATATTAGCCATGTCAATTTGAAAAGCCTATTCAGAATTTGAGCGCCTGAGTTCATTGTTAAAGCCGAGAGGCATATACTGGGTCAGACTGAAATCGATTTTCTTTATCGTCAAATTAGTGTTGGTGGAAATACATCTCGTCATGAGGAAACTTAATCTGCATGGATCACTCCGTTTCCCAATCAGTGATAGTGTCCGTAGTACCTAAAACTTAATGACCTATTTTGAAGGGTTCATTTCAAACTGTGTTCAACTCTTGCGGCCTCATACAAATATGCTCTGATAACAACGGATAACATTTCACCTTGGCACAAGAAGCTAAATTAGCGTTTGCTGGAGTGAAACAATATAATCTGAAGCAACCACGGAGGACTAAAATTATCTTACAGACTGATGCATCTCAGGTGACTTTAGAGGCAGTTCTGCAACAGATGGTCAACGGCGAAATTCAACATGTATCCTTCATATTGAAGAAGCTAACGTCTACAGAAACAAGATCCAACTCTTCAGGCAGGACACTGCTCACCACCTACTTAGCACTCGCAATTTTAGCATGTACTTGAAAGACCTAATCAATCACTAAAAGTAATATTCGTTATTCTAGTAACCAAAAAATCATATTTCACAAAGCGAAATTCACACTTTGGAGTACATCATATCATTTACCAATGCTAGACCATATATCGATGGTGCTAGAAATGCCGTTGCTGATGAAATGTCCCTGATGCAACTAGATAAAGCTGCTGTAGTATTTCGCTACCTTCAGGAACTTGTATAACATCAAAAGTCAGATCCAGAATTTTTAGAAATAACTTCTAATTCTTCTTTCATTTTTCAATGCCCACATCTAAATCATTTTGACACCAAAATTAAATCCATTTTTACGATAGGCAATCCAATAACCTCTGTCTTGCAGGCCCACCTCTGGAAGAGATTCGATCCTTCCCATAGTTTGTCGAATCAAACATTTGTTCGATAACCAAGCAAACTATCCACTCTTTCAGTTGCATAAGTATTCGATATTTATTTCAAATGGCAGGCGTTTTGATAACTCTCATTAGCCATTTAGCTGACTTCGGGCTTCACAGAGGGAAGGTTCATCAAAGTAGCAGAAAGTCGAGGAGTGGGGAAGAGAAGAACGATTGGCAGATGCAAAAGAGATAGACAGACACAAAGGTAGAGAAAAGGGTAAGGTGAGTACTGTAAAAGTGGTGGAATATGACATGCGGTGGGGTGATGGTAGTTTGAAGTCAGAAGTCAACTGCCGGTTTATGGACTTTTTTGCCGTATGAGTATACGTTGCCCAGGGTGCACCACGTGGAGGTAAGTCTATCGCACGCCCCATATTTGATACGATATTCGTCTGTGGGCCAAAGTTGGCCTCACATGACAAACTAGCAAGATTCACAATCGCATTTAATGACCAGTCTCTTATTTCTATTTTATGACATACACATGTTGACATCATAGGTCTTCTTCAACATCAAACACTTTTACTCAGATATTAACTATCACCGATCATTTTCACCTTTTCTTGCTGTGATCCCATTAAGTGATATTTCATCAGAATGTGCTACTATAGTTCTAGTAGAATCTCGAGTATCCATACTTGGGATCCCATCCATGATCATAACAGACGAAGGATCACAATTCGCATTTACCTTGAGTGCGGAATCGAGTCAATTCCTTGGTTCAACGCGTACCCGAGCTTTGCCGAACGCATTCATTGACAGCTTAAACCCGTTACAGTCGCAATTTACTCTAGATCAAATTGGATGTTGCCCAACAAAATGTGAACTTATGACAATTCTTAGACTACTTGGAGAAATGATTCTCGATTCAGCTTCATTAAATGATCACAGAATAGCCACCCAATATCATTAAGATTAATGAATTCATCCAGGAACCTCTTCGAAATTGGGTATTTTAAATAGAGTTTACTGAGACTAAGTCAACGACCAAGCATGTGGCAATCCGTTACAGTACTTACAATAATAGCGCAAATGTTAAGTCAAAGTGATTGAAAATTCGCTATAACCAGAAATCAAAAAATTTACAGGTGTCCCATATTCAGAAAATTCGAATTTTTATTCAGTTTCAGAGGGGTATGCTGTAAGTCACTTTGTTCACGGAAGTCCAATCTGCATAAAGTTGATGCCCTAGAAATGCTAATGAGGTCAATGGGGGAATCCTGCTGTTTTGCAACTATAGCCACTGTTCTATATATTTGCTACCTTCAGCATGCCTCAGCACAGGTTCGCCAATATCCGCAGTGATAACGCACTTCAATAAAACACTCTTCAAATATATTGCCGACCCATCGGCACCAATGAAATCACTCCTACACAAGGTTATTGGCATACCCCAACATGCCTAATAGTCCGAACACCGCCCCAACCCCCAATGCCTCTTTGATTTGCATGTGTAGTTGATTAGCTGACATTACTTTGCAGTAACCACTTGTTACGAATCAAGACTCATCACATGTGCGATTTCAACCTGCATTAGACTGCCGA
>UZAE01000589.1:0-20941 GCA_900617975.1 Rodentolepis nana | reverse complement strand
TACTTTGACAGATGCCAACTGGAGTACTGGTAACTTGCGTCCCTCGTTTTTCTCAATTTCTAAACTACAACAAGGACAAAGACAAGTAATACACTCAAATTTTTGGAAGAGCATTGGCTGGTGTGATTTTCAGACACCTGAATTGTAGACACAACAAAGTCTTGACCTACTCGCCTCCTCTGTTGTATATATATATATATTTGAACCTGGTGTGTGCGATAGACTTACCTCCACGTGGTGCACCCTGGGCAAGGTATATTCATACGGCAAGTCTATTGACTGGCAGTTGACTTCTCACTGCAAACTACCATCACCTCACTCGATGCCATATTCAACCATTTCACAGTATTCACCTCACCTTTGTTCTACCTTTGTGTTTGTCTCTAACATCTTTGAAACACTCTTCTGTCCCCCCCCCTGTCGACTTTTTCAATTTGATGTTCCCCCTCCCCTCTGTGAAGCCTGAAGTCAACTAAAGGGCAAATGATAACCATCAAGACGCCTGCCATTTGATATAAATAAAATAAATAAATAAATAAATATTTGAACCTCGTTGTGAAACTCGACATTAAAGTGTAAACTAGTTTACGCATAACCCGGTTTTCGTAAATTGAAAATAGCGTCGGGTTTCTAATTTTAACAAATGTTGCTACTTAACTTAGCTGGTTTTAGAAGTGGGGGGGGGGAGTCAATTGCTGATGAATCAGACTAGGCAAACCGATGACGATGAACGTGGGCAATACGTACGTACGTGTAATGAATTAACACACCCTAGCAGAAACGAGGAAAAGGTGCCCTTTTTTAGACAACAGCAAAGTGGGAAACAGTAGAGTCATCGCAATTGAGATGGCAAAAGGAAACACAAACCGAAGTGAATTTAGCAGAGACAAACGCACACGCACACTTCCTGAATCAGAGTCGCCTTCTCAAGACTTCACGAAAATTTAATGGCGAATAAAATAAATAATTTTGGAGTGAATCATTCAATATGACAAATGCTTAAGGCGGCACATCAAGCCATTAGAGAGATAAATTTTTTCATGCCTATCGAAATTTCTTACAACTTTAAACCATGATGATGTACTCTAAAGCTTAATTGCACATTTAAATTGAACGTGATCGAACATTCGCGCGAACTGGTGACTATATTTATATATATATATTGGAAATATCTTGGATGCAGTGAGATGATTGGATGAATTCCAAATAGATAATCGAAAATTTATATTTTCAAAGCAAGTTATTTAACGGATCAATAAACCTTAAAGTATTTAAAAAAAACAAGTATTTTAAGTCATTGAGTAGATTGTGCTGATAACAAAGACAATCTCTTCTATTGTGAAGGAGCAATTCAATTGTTTGTGAGCGTCCGAATACAAATAGTAAGCAGTAAAATGCTTGATGGGTGTCATAGTTTTACAAGTGGAAGTGGATCCATTTTTACAGTCATAGTCACTAGAGATAGCACGATTTGCATGATTAAAGTGTTCGGGTGCAGTACCCCATTAAGTGAATGCTAAACGCTTCTAAAATAGGGAGGTCTTTCAAATTCTCTTTCATACATAATCTCAAGGCAGAATGATTGACAAACGTGATTGAGCCTTTTCAAAATTCAAATTGAGGACATACACAGAGTTCAGTTTAAAGCACAGTGTCTCACAAAGCGTTCGGGGTTTCATTAGAGAACCAGGGGTTATATTTTTGCATGACGTTTATAGGCCCTTTTGTATCAAGCTAAGCCAGTACTTCAGTGATGATCCTTCCCAATATGCGTCCCCGAATAACTGCTTTACAAGAATCGCGTTTTTTTGATAAATTAACACTTTCAAGAATAATTAAGCACCTTCTTTTGGGCTGATACTTTCAATTACCAGGGGGCAATTATTTCACCTCGGCATGAATTATGTCCTCTTCTACTAGGTGAAGTAGAATTTTCACATTTTCAAGAATTAAAATCCTTAATTAATCAGATCAGGGGTGTGCGACAGACTTACCTCCACGTGGTGCATACTGGGCACCGTATACTCAAAAAAGTCTATTAACCAGCTGTTCACTTCTCACTTCAAACTACCTTCACCCCTATTGTATGCCATATTCGACCACTTTTGTGTCTGTCTCTTCCACATCTTTGAAACACTCTTCTGTTCACCCCCCCCCCCCACCATTTCGACTATTTCACTTCGATGTTACTTCCCCTCTGTGAAGCCAATATAAAGGTTTGTGTACAACCCATTTTAAAATAATCAGATTTTTTAGATTCACATATTATTGTTAGAATTAATTATGAAGAAGGCCGACTTTCGTGCCTTCATTAATCAATAACTGATAAATTGGACACTTTACAGTGTCAAAATCCCTAGCAATAGAATTGGCCTATTTGGTTAAGGAGAGAGAGAGAGCTAAAATGCGACACACCATCATGACATTCAATAACTAAATGCGCATATCACCTTCAACTAAAGCCTTCACTACGCCACATGATTAATTCATCCAATTATTAACAGGAATGCTCTGAGTAACTTGGCATGGAATGGCTAAGATTCGTTTCAAAATCCCTTAATTAACTAAATTAGAGAATTCGAAAGGTTAAAAGAAAGCCTACATTGTGTTAGAAGGTAATAATAATGCCTTGAAAGAGATGTTAGCAGGTAGAGTGGAACACTTGGGGATTAAAGAGATCAGTGGTTGAATTGCTGCATGGAAGAGTATTTACCAGGGGATAGTAAAACCCAGTTGACATTAGATTGAAGTAGACCAATTCGAGGGAAGTAATGGCGGAGAGCAAAAGAACGGGAATAGTGAATGGGCATTTATCGATTATGAGGAGGTTGGCGATAATTTAATGAATGAAAGTAGCCACTTTTCCCCCAATGGCTAGAGAAAGAGGACCCACATTATGAAGACATTCTGTCTAAGGAAATAGTTGATTAACAAATTCACCGTTGAAACGAAGGAAGCAGTTTTATATACTATTAGACAAGTTCCATGCCTCGATTAGAGTAATAAGAACAATTAACGGTGAAATGAGAATCAGCAGTCGTTTTAGAGAAATGGTAGATTCAGTAGTAAAAATGATTAAATCTATCAGCACAAATCTAACAGGAGTAGATTGCAAAATGTGAATATTTTTAAGTAATTAAGAAACTAAAGAAATTGATCAGCTCATGTGAGATCTATCTATTTATTAAAATGTAGGTAGTTATCACCTGTCTAATAAACAATAGTCACTATACGCAATTTGTTGAAATCTTGGCCAATCAGAAACCCAGGTGTCAAATGCTGACACGTTAACTTTTGGTGCATTGGGACAATGAGCAATAAGGAACATTTAAGAAGAAAAGCAGAAAAAACCGATATTAGGATTCAACCGAGGTTTGGCTCTTCAATACATTTGCTTGATTACCCCCTTCTGTTTCGATCACCTTCCAACACTCCGTCTTGAACTATCTTACAGCTCCTTTAATTTTTCGCGTTACCATAAGTGATAGTAGTAAATAATAGCTCCCAGGTATCTAATCTCTTCAATAGACCCCTTCATTTATCTCTGTCATGACACACTCTTGTGTGCAAATATAGCGGAAAAATGCATTCTTTAATAAGGTAATCTGACAAGATTTAGTATTAAGAATATTCCACTACAGCTTTTCTCAGATCTGCCAAAACATAACGCCACGATAATAATTAATCTGTCTCCAAATCCCAGACATAGGAAAGTACAACGAAAATAAAAATATTTCCTGTGGAAAGTAATCTAAAGTCAAACAAAATTTGTTCATTGAACTAAGTAGAAGTTGGTACATTTTGAATGCTAAACACCAAAGAGCCAAATAAGCTGACATGTAGATTGCCGAAACTAATCGTTTTGTAAAGAAATTTCTATAATTCAACAGCGCAAGCAATTTTCAGCGTCAATGAGACAAGGGACACACAGCTGAAGTGCGAAGCAACTCAGTTTTTTTCCATTCCTCTTGAATGCCTTCTTTAAACAGCAAATGAACGTCGGGCAAATTTGTAATTCACTACTATAGGAGATAATAGTAATTCTTTGCTTGTCATACTTCGTTTTCTACCTCTATGTTTACGCCCTCCTCCTCCCCTTTACTGACCTTTCACTTGACCCAACTTCTCCCTTTTGCGCTTATTTACAGGATGAAACATAAAGTGTCTTCTTGTCAAAACTGTTAAGATAGGCCACGTTGCAGGCTACCTGAATATGAAATAGGCGGACAGCGATCGTTAAAACGATCACTTATGATGAGAATTAATTTCTAATCGTGTATTATAAAGTAGGAAAGCACCTCTAGAATTATCCAAATCCTTCTGATTGTTAAAACAAGGTAGAGAAAACTCTGTTCTCGGATAAAATGGAAATTTAGTGAGTTAAAAACTAGTTACAATAGAAAAAAAGTTTTTAACTAAAATATACCGATTAGTAAACATTCACAATCACAAAAAAAGTAGATTCTATCAATTTTCTTAGTATTAAACTTAGAGACCGGCAATATTGGCGTATTGTTTACTTTCTCCTACGCATCTAATCTCATTATACCTATTTTTCTAATAAATCTCCAACAATTTACGTACCTTGAGGCACTAGAGTTGAAGAGTTTAAATAAAATGGAATCAAAGGAAATTGGGAACAGAGGTGAATAACAAAAAACTCATTTTTGTCACTTCATTTATGATTAAATGGATTAAAAAGTAGAAAATTTACTAGAAACTGTATACCTTGCATAAATAAATAGGATTTATTAACCGATTTTATTGTCACCAAACGGATATATGATGAAATAGCTTATCTACACTTTTTTATTTAAATCCATAATTCATTAATTGTTAAACGAAGTTCCCTTGAGTTTTAAAATAACTACTAGAACATCAACAGTACTATTAAACCATAATTTTTCTTATTTGAAAAAAAAGGAATTGAAATGGTATAATAGACCACCCCAATTTATCAACCTGCCAGTAAGTACCACACACGCACACACACCCCGTGGACAGGAATTCATGTATTAACCCAAAATATGCCATTCTTTTTGCCGTAATGTGGGATGCAATAGTAATGGCAATATTATGCATCACAAGGGATTTTTCAAATCGACATTTCCTAAGGGATTCTCATTAGCATAAAATAAATAGTCTAAAAGAACAATTAAATTGGGCATTAAAAGTGGGTCGAGTGTGGGAATGGTACCACTATAATGAGTCTTGTGAACTGGTAAAATATTCAGATGCATTAGAACGATTTCTTTAAATAAACGATTCGGGGGAAAATAGCAAAAAAAAGATATTATTTCATGAAAATAGATACCCGGTACAATTTTCGCCCAATAGGCTTCTGAACAGGGCTTTACTCACATTAAATCCCCTAGCCCCCCCGCCCTCCCCCCCTCCCCAAGAAAAGAAAACCCGAGAGTCAAAGAGGCACCTAAAGACCGAATGCTCATACAACTCGACTTCATCTCCATTCACCTTATACATAAAATTGAAGGCGAAGCAACTAACTCCCAACCTGCACTGATGTGAACAATAACTGATCGACTTCTCTTGATTAACTGATATTAAAGAAACAAAAGTTAGCACTAAGGAGGTTAGGTGTGTGCCATTTCAAATCGAAAGGGAATATGACAATAAGTTCTCATATCAAATACAGGATATTATTACTATTATTACCATGAAAACAAACTGGTGATAGTCTTACTTGATTACGTCATCCAGAAATTGTTTATCCGTTAGAAGGCTGATCAATTTCTTGAGAGCTGTACGTGAAACAAGAGCTCGAGGCGGAGGTGATGTTCCAGAACTTTCTTCCTTCGTCTCACTCCCTGTCAGCAGTCTGCGCTGTTTAGGAGTCCGTCTACGAGCACCAGAGCAACCAGAAAGATAGGCGTTGTATTTATTTGGTTGGGAGTGCTTCTTCAGGGCAAGTACGAGACGTGAACAATCATCGGATTCGCATATCACAGTTGGACACTCAAAACTAACAAGAAGATCTATATGTTCCGTGGTTGGGTCAAACCATGAAGGTGCAGATTTAGGGTTGGAGAACAGTGGTGTCTGGGAAATTGATTCCTTCTGGTAGTGAATAATGCCAATAATGGAACACTTTATGGGCATAATCTTAATAATATGAGAGAAAGAGTTGTCGTACTTGGAATAGTTCTGACAAATGTTCATTGATTAGGTTGCGGAAGACAACCTTTGCCGGGACAGCCTCTTCTTCAAGAATGTCGATTAATTTGGTGAATTTTGGGTCCTTGTACCGGTCACGCAAATAGACCCAGAAGGCGTGGTCACGAAGTCCCAAGTTAACTGGTTCTGACACCTATACATGGTCGATTTTTTGAAATAATGAAAGTATCGATGCCTATACAAGCCATAAAGACAATATGAATTCAAAATTTTCCAAGGGAAAGACCCCTCTTACCACTCACATCTGCGCTACACGCAGGCACTAACTTAGTATAAAGTCACAGGTATGAATCCACTATGAACATAAATAAATGAGATGGACAATAAACGACTGGCCCTACTTATAAAGAAGTGAGACTTTCATAAGAAGAAAGTATTGAAAATGACCATAGCATCTATCAAGTTTAAGCGTGAGGCAAATTCATATATGTAGATGATAATATTAAAGGTGATTCTCGAAGGCAACTTCTTATTCCTACTTCTTCACTCCTATTTTGTCCTTCATGAACACCATTGCGTTCTACTTTCCTAATTAGCAGTCCAACAATGACAAAAAGACTAACGCCAGATCAAGTTCAGTAGCTTAACTCTATGGGAATCGAAGTTAATAGCAGAGGGTGTAAATCGTTTTCCAATGCAATAGCACGATAGAATTAATACGATACACCACAGACCTCTTGCAACGTTGCCCATTGTAAACTAATTAAAAACTCTACTGGCATGTATTGGCGAACTCCAGTTTGGGTAATATGTGGTAAGAATATATACAAGGTCAGGTGGAAATAAGAAAGTAATCAACAATTAGAACACTCATCTCACTCATAGTTAAAGTAGACACACTTTGAGGCACTAAGTAAACACAAGAAATGCCAAAAATTAAACATAATATTGCTGTGTAATAATCGTTATAAAATCATATGTCTTTTAGCTAAGTGAAAAGGCATTAGCAACTTAATATTCACTCTGAACTTACATTTAATTGAAATGTGGAAAAATCGATGTCTGATTCTCGAACGGTCTTAGCAATCTCTGAGAGAACTTCAGCCGTTGCATCATTAGAGACAAAAAGGCTGCAAAGCCCAAAACAGAGTGAACAGGTAGTAGTGTTGACATTAGCACTAGCTTTAGAAAGTCGCTCCCTAAGGGACTGTGGAAACCCAAAGCAATGGAAGGATGAACCCTGAAGAAGTCTGTGTCGACAGAGAAGACAAACTTGGAGACGGTCCACAGCGTTATTGAGAATGGCTGATTCAGTCATCTAAACTAAAAGCAAAATAGTGTACATTCATCAAAATCCTTACTGTAAATTTGAATACATCAATGAAAAAGTAATAAAATGTGATTAGGCAATTAGTGACCCTAATGTCATCACTTGGGTTGCCAAAGCAGGTCATCAAGAATGCCAGTACCTGGATATTCAACCATTGTAACCACTATAGAGGTTCAGAACTAGAATTTAATCAAAGCCAAATCAAGTAGAAATTACGTAAATAGCCTATATATTAATCTATAAACCAAATACGAGAAGCATTAAGTTACAAAACACAGACATAAGAAAAAGAATGAAAGATTGATAAAAATACGAATTTATTTTTCGATAGGATCAAGTCTGCAACAAAGGTGCATGATAAAAAGGCAGCAATAAGATTTATTGCGAATCTGATATGACGAGAAAAGGATAAATTAGCCGATATCTCGGCTCTCTCTGAAAGACGATATACAAATTAAAAACAAAAGAATCCATTCTATACAGACAATCGCTTTCGTTTCTTCGATGAAGGGGAGGCTTGAGGTGATAAAGATTTGGCCTGTGAACTACCCCACCAAACTGATTGGCTATCAGAAAATCGATAAAGTAAGGGAAGAACGCGATGATGTGTCGGCCAGGCGTAGAGGAATGCAAGCTCTCTTAGACTATGAGCAGGTTCCAGGTATTCGCCATCAAGAAAAATCTCCACAGTCCAGAAATTTGGCAAAGGGGTATTGTAATGCTTAGCAAGAAGAAAGCGCTGCAAATGAGCTATAGTACATGAAGCGGGGCAAAGGAGATAAAGAGTTGGATAGAAGGGTTGGCTAAATGGCGAGTTTGAGGTAGATGATGCAGGAGAAGGAGGAAGATAAAGAGGCTCAAGGGAAAGGCTGACGTTATCAGTCGTGTCAATGAGACAAGAAATCGATGTTTCGGGAGGGAAGGACTTTACATTCCGGCACTTAGGAAATTTTTTGGGATTCAAGCTCCTAGACAATGAACGCGTAGCCAAAGGTGTTGGAGTAGAGGATAAGACTGCTATAAAAAACAAAAATCTGTTAATCCTCCAAATAAACTTGAATTCACAAGGTCGGAATGTCATACCTGGATGTCCATTATCGTTCGATGAGGTATCATCAACATCATGTAATAACTTGCAAGAATGTCGAACTTCCCGAACGACTTTAGAGGGATTTTTCATGTAGCGTTTGTGAAACTCGGAGACTCTATCGATTTCAACCTTAAGAAGCCCAGGAACGAGTTTATAGATAACGCGTTGTAGTGTAACATCAGGCCTAAGGGCATCACAACACGTCGAAGAATTGCCCTCTTTTATGAGAGTTTGACAGAGAGGACAGACATTGTTGTGCTCAGAGATGTATTTCAAAATGCAGCTACGGCAGAACTCATGAATGCAATTCGTGAGAACTGTTGCATCAATTAAATATCCACCGCATAGACCGCAGATCAAGTGACCATTTAGTAGTGAGAGTTTAATTTTCTTTGAAACAGACATTATTACGTGATTCTATATAATGATGTAGAGAAACAAGCTAAAACCAACCGCAATTAAATGCTGTATGTACAAAAAGTACAAGAATAGAATATATAAGTGCATAAAATTATTACATAAGAAAAATTAGTCGGCAAAAAAACAAAAGGCATGCTAACCTAATTCCCTATTAAATTAATTTAACACAATGACATCATCGTGCACACAGAGAATTGACCGAGAAATTATAGTTCGCAGCATTGCTTGTGAATTACTAAACAATTTTTTATAATCACCGTGAGAATTGTCATATATGAAAAGTTCATAAGGAGATTTCATATTAACTTCCAAATAATTTTAAATGCAATATGCGCTAGTTAAACATAAATCAAATTTTTAAATTTTGTTCGTGTGAGATATCTAGTAAATAATCAAGTAGTAAGTAAGTAATGTAATCAAGTAAGTAACAAAAAGCCTGCAGTTTTACTTAATAAAGACTCGTATTAGATGCATCCTTGACCACTCAATAACGGAGGAACGTTGATAAAAAATATTTATGAACAGCGAGTTGCAAAAAATCTACGATCAGTTGTTCAGTATTAGAAAGAATATCAAACTGATTATATTGGTATGGAGAGTCAAAGAATGAACACAAAGCACAGAGCAGACGGAGAGGCATGAAAAATAATTATAAATGCCCACACGCAAACATTTCCACTTCCTATCCTATTCTGACGATGTTGGATGTTCCTCTGTCACCATTACTTTTCCCATCACTGACCTAGCATGTGATTGGCTCATACGAAGTAAAAGAAATACGGGATTGGTCAATTCGTATTAAGTTTCGTTTAACTTATGGCGGCAATTTATATTGTGTCGTATAGTAAATCTCATTTTGCTTGTCGGGATGAGTCTTTGGGTTGATAAGCATAGACCCACATCACTGGAAAATTTAGATTTTCACAAGAAAGAAGCAGAGACGCTTAAAAAGATTGTATGGCAAATGGCTTTCTAATCCACTATAGGTTGCAAGTGGTGATTTTCCACACTTATTATTCTATGGACCGCCCGGTGCTGGCAAGAAGACTCGGATTTCTTGCCTACTTCGTGAGCTTTATGGACCAGGAGTTGATAAACTTCGTATTGAGCATCATTCTTTCACAACACCTTCAAAGAAAAAGATCGATCTTTCCACTGTCTCCAGTAATTTTCACTTAGAAGTGAATCCAAGGTAATCACTTCTTACCAACTGCATTTGACCTTTTTTCAAAATCAAAATAAAAAAATTTCTCTACTGTAGTGATGTTGGTATTTATGACCGTATTGTTGTTCAAGAGCTTATTAAGAACATGGCTTCGACGGCGCAGCTTGATGTTGCCAATCAGCGTGAATTTAAGGTTGTTGTCATTCATGAAGTCGATCGACTAAGTAAAGATGCCCAGCATTCCCTCCGTAGAACAATGGAGAAGTACATGAAAACTTGCAGGATTATTCTTTGTACAGAATCACTTTCCAAGGTATGAATTTAATCAAACATCACTATTACTACCTCTTAGATCATACCTGCAACACGTTCTCGCTGTCTTCCCATTCGTGTTGCGGCACCAACTGTTAATGAGATAGCACAGATTCTCTGTAATATCGCTAAAATGGAAGGTTTGTCCATGCCGTTTGAGCTTGCAGAACGCATAGCTAACGCGTCTGATAGAAATCTTCGTCGGAGTGTCCTCTTAGCTGAAGTCGCTCGTGCACAACACTACCCATTCTCCTGTGATCAAAGTATCCCACTTCCGGATTGGCAGAACTTTATCGCGGAGACTGCGTCAAGCATCTTGGGCGAACAAAGTCCAAGAAGGTAATGAATGCCTATATATCGGTATATGCTACGTGATCGCAATTGGGCCCATTAATCAATTAATAATAGAAATCGAAATTCTTATAATACGATTTTAATATCTCTCTTTGGGCATGTCCAGTGTTTTTTATTTATCGTGATATTTCGTACCTGTGTGTAGTAGTCAGCACCTGTGTTTAGTCAAAGGTCAATACACATCAATACCAACAATCGCAATATCAAAATTTGTGCCAACAATTGAGCAATTCCAGGATACCTTCCGAATAGTTATTTTTTTCGATTGGCTTATTAACAATGTTAGCGCGTTGAAACGCGACCTTTTACGTTTTATGAATTGGGGAATGTAGCTCCGATTACATGTTTCCGTTCAATAAATTTTAGAACTTATTTTCTACAATTTTTAGAGTTATGGAAGTTCGATCAAGGCTTTATGAGTTGCTTGCTCATTGTATACCTCCTGATGTCATTTTCAGAGTACGTTTTTTACAATATTAAGTGTGAATTTTAATGTAGCATTAACTGCATTCTTGAGGTTTATTCTAATTTTAGGGACTTCTAGATAACTTGCTATCTTCGTGCGACAGTACTCTAAAGTATGATTTGGTCAACTTGGCTGCTACCCACGAACACCGGATGCATCTTGGCCAAAAACCCATTTTCCACTTGGAAGCATTTGTTATCAGTTTTATGGCTATTTACAAACGTTTCATTGAAGACACGTTAGGAGGAAGCGAGTTATAAAAAATCTATCTTTTAATAAACAATAAAATTATTATTGATAGCAAAACTCTCTTTTTGAAAAAAACATGGTGCCATTTTATTGAGTTCAATTTTCCTGGAATATACATACATAAGAAACCATAACCACAAAATATAATCCGGAGCAGGTTTTTATCGTTCTTGATATTTAGAAGGGAAGGACATTACGAATTGGCTTCCACTAGACCTTAGAGGCATAAAACCAGCGTTTGGAATTATATTCCAATAGAATTTGAGCGTAACATTGTCATTGTTCTTAAGACCGAAGCCGTCATCCCAAAAGAGGTACTTTCCATTCATCCGCTTGTATTGAATCTTATAGTTCTCACCTCTGCGAATGATTTTATCCCAAAGAACCACTTGGTTTACTTCATTAGTTGGTGTCTTGTATTCTGCTGCGAGGAATATAAAGAGTTGCTTTACATTCCAGTTAAATAAAGAGGACACATCAGCCTAGAACTCAACGTATTAAAAAAAAATTACTTGAATATCCAATCGAAGTCTTCCCAGATCATTTCGAGTTGGATATGAAGCAGTAAGATCCTCAGCAACTTGCACAAAAACGTTACTAGCTCCCATTTCAGCAGGAACGGTTTTATCGATGAAAACAGTAGACAAAAATGTTGCAATCATTAATGCCGACATTGTGGATCCCGTAAGCGCAGACAACGCACTAATTCTGGCAAAAAGCGAGTGCATCCTGAAATACTGCTACGTAGACTATACTAGCAAGCTCAAAACCAGCGCCTGAATGATTTCGTTCTGATTGGTTAGTCTGATTGTAGATGTTAAATCGACAATGATAATTGTTTCATATTAGCTTATTGATTGGTGTTACAGCTGATACAAATCTTTTATTATTTTCCGACCTACAATTCTATTATTTTAAATTTGAGGTGATGCAATGGTTTTAAAACATTTAGCTAATGTTATTTTATCAAGTATTGCATAATTGATTCTTGTACTTTAGTGCTTTTAATGTAGATATTGATGACCTGTTAAATCTGAATTTATTGAATGTAACATTAGTTTGATATTTTTTACTGCTGGTTATGAATCTCGAATAATTACTAAGCCTTAAATAATGTATTATATTTGCTTTAGGCGTGAGACATAAATGCTAGTTTTACGTGCGTGATTTTTTATTAGTTATTTTCAAACGAACGAAAATACTACACATTTCAGTATCCACTTGCTTATATTTAATTTCGCTATCGATGTAACATTAAGTGACTGTATGAGCAATTCCCGCAATGTTATGTAAACAATTGATAATTTTGGCCTGCAAAGTCCATCACATCCCGAGTCACATGATTACTTTTCTATTTCTTTACCTGCCTTAACTTCATTGATCCGATTATGACTTATCAGTTTCTAAATTTCGTTACGTCATATCTAAATATTCCATCCATCTTAGAAAGTATGATTGCTAGCCAACGAGGTTTGCACAGCACCACCGACATTGATTCTTTTGTCATCATTTGATCGAAAGATCATTTTTTAATAAGCTGCATATATAGAATTTATCTATGAGAATAATAACTTTATTACTTTTATTTTTGTAATACGGTTTTTCAAGAATCCATCCTTCTGAGTGTGCTTATTTTGATGAGCAGTTATTTTGGATTAAAAGTTAAAATGGAGTCTTTGTGCTTTTCTCTATTTTGGACTGAAGCATGACGCTTCCCATACGGTATGAGTATGCTGAAATACATTTTGGACTATACTGAAGTACACTGAAATAAACACCGGTATTATTGCATTAAATAAATTGTGTCTTTCTCAAAATTATATTATTTCTTCTTAGGTGAAATACTTCATTCTCCATTATCGCCCTTGCGCGATTATTCGAGTGGGCAGTTATTTACTTCCAAAAATTATTTCATGAAATGAAAGTCTCCGTTTAACCACCCTGAGTGGATTTTCGGAAAACCCCAGTGCTCAAAGGAGTCAAATAGTTGTATATATTTTTCGGACAATGAAACTCATTTGCGCCTTTCGAAGGAGCCGAAGAATTCGACATCAAAATCAAACACCAATCTGTTAACTCTATCTGTAATTCATTCATAGGATTGCGAATTTTATTTAATTAAAAGATTCCTAATTATATCTTCAAAAAGGAGATTGGGCCGAAAATATAGAAGGTTTCCGAAGACAAAGCAAAAAATCAAGAAAAAATTTCAACTGAAATAGGGTAAATGAAGAACTACACGAATAAGATTTGTACTAAAATGAGCTAAATTTTCTAAATGCGCTTAAATGTAATTAAAAATATCGAGGTTATCGATCATGAATCCGATAATATCATAAAGTATGCAGTGTTAGTAGAAATATTAGAATGAAATTTGATAGCTAAGCTGTAAGGCCATTATTACTAAAGAGAAGCAAATATCTAAAAGTCAAAATTAACACGTATAATAAAGTTTGCGAAAACTGATTTAAAGATATTAAATAAATTTTTCAGAAATAGGCAAAACTATTCATTTTAAGCAAAAGAATATTTCTCTTCCAAAGTAAGACTTAGGAAATATTTATTATATATATATATATATATATATACTTTATTTTATCATAAATAAAATATCGATATAATTCAATTGTAATAACTAAATTTATATATATTACCCCTTAAAAATTCATTAGGTTATGAAATACTATTTCCTCTAAGTCCTACTAATCAGTTTAAATTTCGTTCCGTTTTAGTCAATTCTGTGATCGGTGCCATTTAGAATTTTCGTGCTAGAAGATGAGCCCTGCACATGCACCGGATTTGAAAAAGTAATAAATGTTGTTTACTGAATCATTAATGACTTTAGGTATTTAGACAAAAAGGTTCGATGTACGTGGTTGCTGTGTTTTATACTTGTGGATCTACCTTTGTTTACCTAATTGATTTGCAAATTTGTTCATTTTTTTTCTAATTTTAGTGAGGATAAATGGCAACCGTGAAGTTATTGGGATTCTCCGTGGTTTTGATGCCTTCATGAATATGGTGCTTGATGAATGTCTAGAAGTGAATAAGAGCGGCCAGCATATAAATATTGATACAGTTGTTGTTCGAGGCAATAGTGTAAACATTGTTGAGGTTATGGAGCGTGTTTAACTGCTACTTGTATTAAACTTTCTTACATTAAATGTACAAAACTGCTATTAATTCTCGCCAATTTCTTTTTCATAACCAAGAGTGGAAATTTTGCCTTGGATTATCACTTAGCGCATGTATTTATTCAATTTAGGTTATTTGGTGATATTCCATATTTTGTTAATTGATTATATTCTTGGAGGGAAGTTGATTAATGCCTCTTTCATTTACCTTGGAAATTTTTAGAAGTTGCTTTGCATTCACTTAAAAACTGAAAGTATTTTATGAAATGGAACTTAACATGCATTATCGGATTTTTAATAAGATGGAGAATGGAATCCAATGTAACAGACGGGCGATCTCCTAAGTGATTGTACTATATACCAAGCGCTGATAATATCTTACTTGGATTATGCAATCAACAATTGTTATTGGCTTAATTTATGGAGTTAATTAGGTGAGATGGCTGGATTTGGAGATTGCTCAGTAAGCTCAAAAGCCGAGCAAGGCATCAAAACGAAGTGTGAAACTGAATCATTAAAGCTTTAAATAAACTTCCTTCGGAATCCAATGCGGAGCTATGTGATAGTTTTAGCAATCATCTGCAATCGTAGTTATAATGTTTACCTCCCTCAGGGGTTCTATTTTGCGGGAATTTTACCTCCTACCGGTAAAGATATCCCTTTGCGAGATTGAAAATCCGAAATATATTGTGATCGGACATAAATAAAAGGCCATGAACAGTTTGCCGGATCAGGAACCTAGAGGTTAAACAAAATGATATATATTGGCGTGAAAGATGAAAATAAAAATATTTTCAGTTGGTCATGTTTTCAAGCAGTTTGTGAGTGAGCAATTTGCAGCCAGTGTGTCCGTACAGGAGCGGATGCATTGAAGTCCAAAAAATTGAGGCAACTCTTCCAGATAAACTCCTGTAGTGGCCTTGTAAGTGTGCTTGACCTCATATGACAATGGGAAGTCCCCATTCCTACTGCAATTACTTTCATTGTGGTAACGCATTTAAGGATTATCACACATCTGTGGTCTCTAAGTAAGATTCAGATTGAACTGTAACCTTTCAATATCTAGTTGACACTTAAATCATGTCAGGTTTGAACATTCCAGAGTTGGCAGCTGAGTAGTTGAAATCGTTGTTTCTAAGGTAAGAATAATTAGAGTGATATTTGCCAAACCAAACTAGAGTTACTTATACAATGCACTGAAGACAAAATGCGACGGCAGTGTGTACGTGACACGATTCGGAGAGTTGGAGGATGATATCTCAGCATTCTGCAAACGTTGCGGCCTGTATCATGACACTCACTCAAGTTCAGCAATTGACTTACATCTGAAAGGATAAAAACTGTGTAAACTGGAGTCAACAACAAATTCAACAAGAGGTAAGGTAGTCAGGAAAGTTTTTTAATGGCTTAGGACCTTGCAATCAAAACCGTTGATATCAAATGGTGAAGGATAAGCCACTCGAGACGAATTCCAATATAGTCCGTTTCAAATTACTGCCCCTGCCTCGGGATTTGTGGAGAGTGACACTCTCCGTTTACTTAAGCTACCATATAAGCACATGTTTTTATCTGTTCTCATTCACCTTCGTGCTGACCTGCCTACTCCAGCCATTCGAGTTAGCCTTTCTCACATGGTCTCATACTTTTGTGAATGTTATCAATGTACACAATCATGGGATACACAAAGATGCTTTACTATTTTTAAATTTGTGTTCAACATAGTTACTATGCTATGCATGGGGTGCGCGATAGGCTTACCTCCTCGTGGTGCACCCTGGGCAACGTATGCTCATACGGCAAAAAAGTATTAACCGGCAGTTGACTTCTCACTTCAAAATGCTATGACCACACTGTATGTCATATTCGACCACTACCACGGTGCTCACCTCACCTCACCTATTTCTCTACCTTTGTGCCTGTTTGACTCTTTTACATCTGGCCCCTCCTCCACCTCGACTCTTTGTGACTTTGTCTGTTCCTCCTCCCTGTGAGCCCGAAGTCAACTAGAAGCCTAATGACAAACATCGTAAAGCCTGCCATTTTATAAAAATTATGCTATACATTCATTAAAGAAGGAGAATGATTGAAGCCCAAATGAAATAAAGTGAATAGATAGGTAGTTAATTCGAAACGAAGTTAGTAATGAGACTCGTATTGTTGTCTTCATGAAGGCGTCTGGTTACAAAAATGACTTAAACTACTTTCCTTAAAATTGGTTGTGTTTTTAGGGGATACTAAGAAATGTAAAATCAATTCCTATTTCATATTTGAATATAACTTAAAGAAACATATTAATATCATGAATACTAATTTTGTTTCCTAATTTACAAATTTTTGCGTTTTTTCGCCATTTTAAAGTGGAAATGAAAATGAAAATATTGAATATTTAAATGCACAATTTCGAGGTTGAAATATCAGGCGGGGATTCAATAAGATCAAATTGCGGATATAAATTGCCACTGGGGTACTCTCGTCGTAGTCTCTTGCTTGTATTATCCAGGTAAGTAGTTTTGATTTTAAAGATCCTTTAGATTTGAAGTAAAAAATCGTTTTCGAAATGTCTGTCCACAAGTACCTACGAGGACCGAGTGTTAAACTACCATTGCGTTTGGTGGAAAAGTTAGTTCTCACGCATGATACTAATTTATATACCTTCGGCTTTCCCTCTCATGACACCATCCTTGGCCTTCCAGTCGGTAAAATGAAGAATTGGAATGTGATAATTTATTTCAAATAGGTGGGTGTGTCCAGCTTCACGCCAAAATTAATGGAGAAAATGTTACACGACCTTACACTCCAGTCACTTTGGATGACTTCAAAGGATATGTCAAGTTTGTTATTAAGGTAAATATTTCTTGCTAAAGTTGTCGAAACGGTTATATTAAAAGTTACTAAATATAAGCCACACTTAATCTTGATTAGACGTACAGAAAGGACGTGAACCCAAAGTTCCCAGCTGGTGGGAAAATGTCGCAGTACCTTGAAACCCTTTCTGCTGGTGATTGCGTAGACGTGGGTGGGCCCTTTGTACGTATTCACTATCTAGGAGATGGTGAGTTTAATTAAAAGTTCGAAAAATACTTTGTTCAAATTGTGATGCGAGATGATTTATTTTCCTTTAAATTTTGAGGTGATTTTGAGATCATGGGTGAACAAGTTCGCAAGCTGAAAGCAAATTACATCAACATGATTTGTGGTGGTTCTGGACTAACTCCACTATATCAGGTTCTGAAGTACATTCTCAATTCCTCCACAGATAAAACCAAAATTGCCCTAATTTTCGCGAACCAGGTTGGTACAACGTACTCTCGTCAATAGGTCCATTTTAAAAGTTTAAGTAGTGCTTCATGCTTTCTAATGAATGAAAATTGTTCTATTTTATAGACCGAAAAGGATATAATTCTTCGAAATGAATTGGAGCAACTGCGTGATGCTAATCAGAGCCGGTTTCGTTTGTGGTACACTCTGAGCTCTCCACCAGAAAGTATGTGCTTCGACTTTGAATTCTATTCACTTGATCCCAACATGGAATTTTATTAGTGCATTTAATTGTCCAAACTTCCAACTTCCTAGGTGAAACTAGGTTCTAATACAGTAAACGTGTAGACAACCAGTGTATAAGTCAGCTTTGGTTAATTAAGATTTTCATGCAGGCGTAAATAGCTTATACGAAGGAATTATTGAGAATCCTGGTCTGCAGTAGGATGGTTGGATGCAGTTATTTAATTTTACTTCCTACTGATAAAATCAATACTGGAAAATTGTTGGCTTTCTCTTCTAAAGCCAATCAGAGAATCAGAGTGGGAGCTAAATGCACATGTATTTATTAGATTGGCAACTAAGTCATTGCCGATTTCAAATAAGAAGGCAAATTCGGAATTTTTGTTTAAAAGTATAACTTTATTCAATTAGATATTGGCCGTTCTTGTCGATGACCTTTTTCCATCGTTCTGGCGGAGTAAAAATTCCCCGTTCGTAAAATGTCTGGTCTTTGCTATTAAAAAACTGAATTAGGTGTGATCCGACATCATCCGCGTTGTTAAAAATGTTACCATTTAAAGAGTTTTGCATGGAACGAAACAAATGGTAATCCGAAGGCGCAAGGTCAGGGCTATATGGTGGGTGTGACAAAACATCCCCACCCAGTTCCAATAATTTTTGCCGAGTAACCAAAGATGTGTGGGGCCTTGCGTTATCATGATGGAAAACAACACCCTTCCGATTTGATAATGCCGGCCGCTTATCTTCAATTGCATCCTTCAGTTTTTCGAGTTCTTCAACATACACATTTGAATTTATCGTTTGGTTCTGCGGCATGACTTCAAAATACAAAATTCCTTTGTGATCCCACCACACTGACAGCATAATCTTTTTTTGGTGAATCTCTGCTGCTTTTGATACTGTTTGGGCTGGTTGATCTTGCTTCACCCATGATCTCTTGCGAGTAACATTGTTATAATCTATCCACTTTTCGTCGCCAGTAACTAGGTTCTTCCTCGGAAATGGATCATTCTCATTGCGTTTCAGTAGCGGCGAATCACAGATGCTAATCCGTTGCGTCAAATGAATTTCCTTTAACTGGTGAGGGATCCATAAATCAAGTTTCTTGACATAACCAAGGGTTTGTAATTTTTTTTCAATGCATGTATGCGACACATTGAGCTTCTCTGCAATATCTCGTGTTGTGCTGTGACGATTTGAATCGATAATGGCCTTGATATGGGTTTCCTCCACTTCGACTGGACGGCCAGATCGTTGTGAATTTTTCGGTGAAAAATCACCGGAACGAAATCTTTCAAACCAATTTCGACACTGCCTTTCTTTTAAGGCTTCATCTCCATATACGGCACATAACTTCTTTTGTGCTTGCGATGCGTTCCTGCCTTTTCGGAAGTAATACAATAAAATGTGTCGGAAGTGCACGTCCTGTTCTTTCATTTTTAAATTAGGATAAAAACAAAACTAAGAACTAAACAAAAACAATTTTTTTTCTAATTAACCTAGAAGCCCATACAGTAAGAAAAAAATATAGGTTAGATGCTCTGGTCACGTTAACAAAACAAAAGAAAGTATAGAGTGAATCTGTCAACAAAAACGGCAATGACTTAGTTGCCAACCCAATAGCATTCACGACTGTATGAATGTATTTTCTGGAACGACTAGGAGAAGGGGAGCCCTATGACGTCTGAACAGAAGGGGACTATATGGAACATTCTTTGGACTCTACGTGTGAGAGCTTAGGGAAATCAAAATAGGAGGAAGGTCATATCACTATGAGAAATTGTGATTGAAATGCCTTGATTGTAGTTTAAAGCCTCTCAACTGGGAGAATCCTTGGAGAATTCTATTTTGCATATTCGAGGGATACGTTTGATGGACTCTGACATATGCCATCTTCCTCTTATTTCGTGATAATAAGCTTGTTATTGCTGCTTATCACTTTCTTCTCTTTCTAAACCCTGTTTTGTTAATGTCATTTTAGATTGGAGTTATAGTGCAGGGTACATTGATCAGGGAATGATAGATGAGCATTGCTATCCGGCTGGAGAAAATACAGTGAATCTACTCTGTGGTCCACCCATGATGATCAAGAATGCCTGTATTCCAGCATTGAGAGCATTGGGCCACTCTACTGAAAATACCCTCACCTTCTAGAGTACTTTTAAATTTCGAGGTGACCAACTTTATCCATTTCTTTAGTCTATGCATGGCTGCATGGCCGCACGCACACACGCACTCACGCATGCACTCACACAAAAACACACATGACCTGCCTTTTTCAGATTTTGCTTTAATCCTACATTTTGCCTCTCTTCATTGATAGATTTCATAATCTTTTTGAGTTAATAATATTGTGCACCATTTTCAACGGGAGATTATTTTAATACAGTCTCTTTCTTGAGATTGTGTGTTCCTTTTCTTCTGTTGGGAGGTAGGAGAACACCTAGATATGTAGTTCCTAATTCGTCAAGACTAGTGAAAGTGAGAAAATTGGTCTCAAATTTGGCGATACTTTCGTTGATTCGACACTGAAATCTGAATCACTAAAGGTCAACGAAGTTGCTACCTTGTCTCATCATCCATGTAGAGGCGTTAGTTTACCACCTTATATACCTATTGGCTCAAGCCCAATTTCCCCAAACCACCTTCTCGCCGCTTCACATGTGTGCACGGGTTTATCAACTCTCTATCCACATGTGTTTTGTCTCACTTGGGAGAACACTTCACGCATTCATGTTCTTGTCCAAATGACTCATATAGACTGTCTTTGTAAATCGTTGCACGT
>UZAE01000588.1:0-20947 GCA_900617975.1 Rodentolepis nana | reverse complement strand
CCCCAACTCGAAAGATAAGAATTAAGATCAAAGCTAGCAATCTACTATGCTATGGCTTGCTTATTTAAAAAAATGAGTATGCAGCCGCAGGCCAACCCTAGGGCAAAGTAAGGGAGTAAGTTGTGGTTTTAGGCGTTAACACTTCTTGCACAAGGAATTAGCAAAACAAAACAAACACACAGATGTAGGGAATGAAGTTATTATAAACCGCTTAGTGAAAGAAATCAAGAAAGAAAAATAAGAATGCTCTTTGGGAATGGCAATGCATGGGAAATAGAAGAGAACATAATTACATTTCGAAAAGGAAACGCAATATTAGTAATTGAATTAACTTGAATAACTATTATCAATCGATCCGGAACTAAGCACTGTTTTATATGAACTTCAGTAAGCACAATTCGATACCAAAGTACCTGCTGGACAATGCCCATTGCGTGGGTGGATGTGTCCGTATGCATCACAACATTGATCAAAAGCATACGGATATTTCTGTTTTGAACATCGAGGTAGGACGAATGAAAAAAAAAAGTATTTAAGATCCGACGGTAGTTTGGTCTCCAAGGTACTCTTATCACTAAAGGTATTCATTGTTATGTTAATCAATAGTTTTGGGAAGTCTAACCCCCATGCTTTCTCTGTGATTGAAAATACATTATTTATGTGATAACCCAACTTTATACGGTTAAATAACATAAGAATTGGAATACATGATTGGCTGATCCATACGCAACGCCCAAAATACCGCCCATATCACTATTCAAAATTGCACCAAAGTTGATAACAGTATAACCATAAAGATAGTAAAAAAATCTCATTTACGTCCATTCACACCGACCTTTAATGAATTAAAACTGCCATAAAAAGTCCTTCTATCAAGGAGAAAGGCAGTTGAATTACCAGAGATATGCGAGCGCACTTAAGGAAATGGAAATGTTCGTGCTTGAATGCGATAAGCGGGAGGATGATGAACAAATCGCACGAAAGTAAAAATTGAATTTAAACCGATTAAATAGTTAGTCAAAGCAGAGGGACCATGGGAAGTTCCCAGCAATTTCCCAAGAACGAACCTCGCGACTCTAATAGCCAGTACCTCATCAATTCATGAAAACTCATAAACGAGATTGATCTAATCCTGCTCCCTGCACTGAGATATATCAAATATCAAAATGAAATTATTTGAAAGCACACTTTTGCGCAAAAACAAAGACACATTCCCCAACTCAAAATGCATATAACTCTGCGTTGACATAAATTGCAAGACCGTTTTTGGATTTTTCATTAATTGTTCGAATGGCACTTCTATGATTTCTTGCTAGCGTATTCCTCAAACTTAAATATTTTGGTTTAAGTGTGAATTTGTTTACTGATGCACCTCAAAGGCTATATCTACGCCTCACTAGATAACTTTAAGTAAGAATAATAGAAAGTCGAAGCCTTGATAATTCATTGACCATATTTAAACTAAAGCTTATAGCACCTGAAGGCTTCAATTATAACAGATTAGGTAGAGTTCAAGTGTTTTTAATGTTAGAGCTCCGATGATTAACCATAACAAATGAGTTACAAATACAAACAGAGGAATGAGTAGCAATGGTGCTGCAGAGGTCAATTTCAGGATCATTTACGCACTTTATGGTACTGATTAAGACTTATGGAGAGAATACGTGTTTCTAGACCTCGAAGTTTCAGGATGTAACCCCTCTGGCAATAATGCGCGTCAGAATAAACCTCCTTTGTACCGGCTTGAAAATTCTCAGGTATGTTTTCCGTCTCGTGGGGTATAAAATTTGATAGTATTTGACGTCACCCCGGGATGCGCGCGAATCGTCTCATAAAAATTCCCATTAAAAGCGCTCAATTCGAACTATATTTCACAAATATACGATAAAAGAAAACATCTATGACCGAACAAGTAGTAAATTTCGAACAGTAATAGAAGTGGACAGCAATATCTACTAGCTTTTCATATTTGATGCGAATTTGTTAAGTTACTAACGAGAAGTTAACTCTTAAAAGATGGAACCCAAATGACTGTATGAAAGTCAGCATAAGCTGAATTTAGTCACGTTCTATGACTGTGCCGAAAAACCGCAGTTATATTTAGAAGTTGCATAAAGGCTTATGCTAGTATAAGACTTACCCAATTCAATAAATGTAAAAAAGCTAACGTCTACAACACCCACTCCAAAAAAAACTAAGTTGAGAAGGAAAAACCCGTTGAGTTGAAGAGATAAAAAGCGACTGTCGTTAACTTCCATAAACTAACATAAGACAAAAAAACGAGAGGAATCTAACTTCACAAATTTGAGGTATGTTATAACCAGGGAGAATGTTCGCTTATAGGGTAATTAAACGCATTTACACAGATGACGTAGCGGTTAGATCAGAAATCAAGAGGTTTGACACCCATCAGCACATAGTCACTGGAATAAGCGTACTAATGCATAAAGGTAATGAGGGAGGAGGGATAGGACGAGGTTAGAGAAGAATCCGAGGGAAAATGAGAACCTTTAACGAGCAAGTCAATACTGCATGTTAATACGTACCAGTCGAGAAAATGCTAAAAGGTTTTGAATTTCGTATGGAAGCTCTGCTCTTTATTCACGATTATGACTGGAACATACGTTCCTGCTATAGGTTTGAGAAAGTTGTTGTCTTAAGCAAAAAAGTTAGGGATGAGATAGTTTGCAAATGCCGGCATATTAGGCACGTTAGAGACGCGTCCAAAAGGCTAAACAAGATTGCAACAAACGAAACGTCGACGATAAACTAATACAGGAGAAAATTGATATAACAAAACTTGTTCCAGCGATAGGATGAATTATTAAAGGTCCATTTAGACAAATATCACCGGTTTGATCATTTTAATGACCAATCACCAGAAAATTATAGCTTTGAGCGGAAAAGGGCCCGTGTAAAAGTATATTTTCATAACCTACCTAATTAGAAGAAAATTAAAATCGAGAAAAATTGCCTTTAATGCAAATATAGCTGTAATTTAATACAGTCGAATTAAGTTGGCAAGAGAAACAAATCCGACCCATCTTGAAGCTCAGAAATTCAATCTTAGCTTCATCAACGCACACAGCTAATTCTTCTCAAATTGAAAATTGGAAGCTAATGAGACAAACGAACCAAAAAAAGTCAACTGATAAGAAATGCTATGAAAGATAATGAGATGATGAGCTTTTCAGTGTTAATAGTGGCCAACTTGAGCAGCAGTATACTGTCAATGATAATATTTCTATGCCTATTAGGAGCGTTAAAAGCAGCAAAGCCCATTCCAGGTGTGAGGTACAGTAGTCAACACGCCTGTGGAATTGGGAATCAGAGACCGCTGCAATAACATTTTAAAGATAATTTCGTCAATTTACGGGATGGTTGGCTAGAGCTTCACAAGGGGCTTTCTCCCACTCCAATCATAGGGAATTAGTCCGATTTAAAAGTGATCTGATGCGTTTGCAAGCCTATAATTGCAAATAGGGCAGACTGGAGTCTGTGATTGTATAATGCACTAGCAGAAGACTACTAATGGACCCAAAATGTTAACCATTTGTCTCGCCCTCTTCAACCTAATCACAGATCATTTACCTCACACATAGATAATCCAATCTTGATAGTAACAAATCGATCATAACATCTCTCGATTAGTCATTTCGATATTGGTACATAAATGGGCATTCCCCCCCCCCTTTCCCCCACATTTATTGCACAGAATCGTTACCACCATTAAGGTAAAAAACATTCAAACAACCGGCTCAATCGTTTAGACCATGGCGGATACGTGCTATCCGTTGTCAGAAATGCATTTATTTAGAGATTGAGTAATCATCACGACTATCATTCAAACGTATGCTCATGTTCATATTCACGAATAGCAAGAACAAGTATGACCACTGGAAACGACAATAGGTGATAACCGGTATTTGAACAGTAAACGCCTTATTAACCACTCCTAAATAGGTCCTCAAATTCTCCACTAATTTCACTGTATGTGCCACTCTAAATGCACTTAGATGCTACAGATCACATAACGAGATGGAACAAGACCCCAAAGACGTTGACTTTACACGCAAATAATACTGATTTCTTCGATAATAAAAGCTACATCCACATACACTTGATTGTCATCCATAATAAGTTGATTTACTTGAAAAGATGATTGTTTTCCACGGCTTCCTCAATTGTCGAGTGCCTGGTGTTGAGGTAATGCCCTTTGCGTGTGTTAACAAATTAGTATGTGTCATAAGACCCATTTATTCACGTTTTCAAGACAAATTAAGCACCAAATGTGTGGCATATTCCATGACGTGACAAGAACAGATTATCAGAACTAACCTTGAATGAACTCTAGTAAATCCGGCAAAACCAGAGTTATGCAAGCTTTCGTCAACCCCCCTTGCAAAACCCTTGAAAGAAAATGACTGAACGGAAGTGTCAGGACCGCCAGACCCATATTAATCATTTGATCAATAAACACGGGACACTGCAGATAAGATCTGTTCATTAAAGCAATTGAATTCGAACTCTGGCGTCACCTTTATTGTACTACTCTCGACGTTCCCTCGATCTCTTCTAATTAATCCCCGATTGAACTCGATTGTTATCTGCCTTTTTGGTCGCTCCTACGCTCTGGGAAAAAATTGTTCGATTGTTTACCTTGTGTCAGAAAAGAACTTCGTTCACGGGAGCTATATAGTTTTAAATTTTGGCCCAATTATTCCTATGTTAATTTAAGTATGATTTTCGCAAGATGTGGGTTTTTTCTCGAATTGCATCGACAAAGGAGAGCGGAAAGTAAAATGAAGTTTTTTCTTCAAGTTTTGATAGATGCTTTTTGATTGCTTAAACTTCAGGACATTTGAGAAGGTAATTGTGATTAAGCATTAGTTTTCCTTTTTAAGTGGTTGGCAGCTCCTTATAAACGTAGGTTTCTACTCACACCTATATATTTTAACTGGGTCATTTCGCTAACGAGTTGATAGAAAAAAACCGCGATTTTCATACCTTACATTATAGACAATTTTTGCATACTCAATACATCATTTCAGGTACTAGTAAATTCATTGAAAACTGGCATCAGGAAAGTCTATTGAGTAGAGAGGAGGGAATATGCTAAGAAAACAAGCAAATATGTGCTCAACCCTAAATAACTATTAGACCATTAGGAGACGTAGGAAATGCTCAAACAAATTACACAAACAAAACTAAGGTATTTGAGAAGACGGATAAATAAGCAGCAAATGCGAAATCGCTATGATCTACAAAGCTTACCTTCAAAAACTGCAAAATATAAATAGCTAAGTTAAATTTAAATCATCTCATCAGTTACATTTATCGGAATGGTTTATTTGCAAAGTCATGAACTCAAAATACTTTACAATGTTATTTTGGAACAAACTAATAGAGAGATAATGATAGTCAGTAACATCAAAAATTAAGCTCAAACCGAGAATGGACTGAAATGTAACCCAAGACAATTTCAAAAGACAATCTACGCTTTGTACGCTTTGATTTAAAAGAGTATAATTGGCATATAAAGAAAAGAAAAGGCATTAAGAGGAAAGGGCATATTGAGTAACGTAAGATTTAGATGAAGAGACATACCAGTGGGCGGCGAATGGCCGACACAAATCGATGCTGAGGGGAATCGTTTTGGGGTCGCGAAGACGTATTGCCAATTCCACGTAGAGGAAAAGGAAACACATAGCAACCGTTGGCGCACATACTCCGCGTTCTGCATAAATAAATAAACAGTAAGGCGATATTAAATGGATATCTCCATTTATTTACCTAAAGATAATGCTGGATTAAAGAAAAAGTACGACTCATGCAAATTGATGGGACAAAAGCAAATGGAGAGAGAACTCAGAAAACTACCTATACCATCACTAATCCGATTAATGATCGGAGGGTGATTCGTGTGTTGTAAGACAATTATAGGCATTTAAGCCCAACACTAATTTCTACATAGTCAAGTTTCTTTGATGGGTTTCCTTTTCCCGATTCTGTTCATCACATCTTATTTAAAAAGAATATCTTGCATTTGAACGATCAACAAGGCCAGGGGCAATAAGCTACAAGAACTAACATTCCAAGATGTGCAATGACGATAATCTATACCAACCATCCAAACTATATGACCGTATATGAATGTTACGATATATTAAGTACATAATTTGATTATTTAGTAAAGCCTTTTACAATGAATACTGAGGAGTGTATAACAAATGAAACATTAGTAATCAAATATATCATGGGGAAAATACTTTTCAATGAAAGGGCAATTAAAGCTAATTTAAGGCAGATGTTTGCATACCTATTGCCGATGAAAGAGCAAAGAAATTTACCATCTTAGTCGTAGGAAAGATACCAAAATAGTTTTCAAGAAATTTAGGAATGCAAGGATCTGGAAATCGGCCTTGAAACTACCTTCGTCCAGGTGTTAAAAGTGCAACGGATGAAAATCAAGTGGAAAAATACGAACAGGAACACGAAATTCTCGCGATTTTAGGTCTGCCGAATTTGAAAGCAATTAATATAATAGATTTAATAATAACACAACTTTTTATTAATAGTCAATGAAAAAAACGTGCCGGCGTCTATTTGAAAAACATCTCCCAATGTAGATCATCATTCTAGTCATTCTAATAGGGTCGTTTCTTGTGATGAGCCCAAAATACACAATAATTCTTGAATTCCATTGCCTTGGAAACATGCCAGTTATGGGCGTGATTGACTACTTAAAACGAGAAGGACAAGGAAGCACAACTAAAGTATTTTCTTAAAAAGAAGTCAGTGATGTGAAAATTAAAAATTGACTTCGAAATGATATAAACCCAATCATACCTTGACGTATACATTCGCCCAGATGTTAAAGGTGCACGAAAAATAAAAATGTGATTTTTCCCCCGATATCAAAGTAAGAATTCCTATGAAAAGAACAGAGCGGAAGTTTACCAAAAATTTGCTCATAAGTATTTAGATAGATAAGGACAGGAGATATAATAGCCTAAAAACTACCACAGGGTGTCTGAAATCTAGCATCCCAGATATTTATATATATTCATAAGTTAAGATTTTCAAGAGCTCGATTAGTTATTGTCAAACTATGAATTTCCTAAGAGGGTAATGAATAATTACAGAAGCATGTGCTTAAATCGATGGCGTGGAAACATTGAAGGCTGCATAAAAGTGCCGAGTGGTTTAAGGCTGCAGGTGAATATTAGTATATATATACAATTTCAAATAATAATAAAAAAAGTTTTTTATCTACTATTGTAACCCAGTATAATTTAATTAAATAAACCACTAAGTAGATAGAGGATAGACATTTTCGAATGTATATAATGGTAAAACTTGAAGGATTTAAAGAACAATAAGCGGAGGGCATAAAAGAAGAGACTCTGGTATAAATTGCGTGCTAGTTTTAGCGTCCATACTATTCGCAAGCGAGAATTTTTTTAACTATAATTCAAACGGATTCCAGCGAATTCAGGATTTAAAATGGGCAGTGGAGACACCTAAAGTGTGATAAAGAAAGCAAAAATGCTAAGCCCAGTCATAAAAGCGGAGTTTTCAAAGACCTCGTCCAATACAGACCAGCATTGGCATTCAGCAGCTAGGTAGTAAGCGAGTTTTAATGGTGGGGATGGAGTACTGACATTAGATTAAAATTAATACTGTGATGGCCAAAAACAGGGAAAATGACTTCGAGAGAATTCATCTCTCTGAGACTACATAAGTACACCGCATAGAATGTGAAGTGACAATAAATTTTTGCTTTCAGTTGGAAAATATTACGAGGATACTGCACTACCGGCATTTCCATGCATCCCATACCGTTTGAGTCTTATACATATTTGGGGAACCGCATGCTCGCATAGTAATTAAGCTGTCTCATGTCACGTAAAATTGCAACCGAGTTTGGCCCCACTCTGAATTATCATGGCTTATAGACTTCATTCATTCCTATTTTGTTATGTAAAGAGATTAGAGAGTTAGAGATTGTTGCAGTAGGAGAGATTAAAAACACAAAACAAAACTGGGAGATAAACTTGCTTCTAGCTTAACCCCAATCTGATCGATGACCCGGGGCATGTGAATAAATCGGGAAAGGCAATTTGCGTCTGAAAAGTGCAGCGTTTTGCAAATTTTACTGACCTCATTTATATTCCTTTTGGAATTTTTAATACAAGCTCTTCAAGGAGATGAGAACCAGAGTAGAAAGGGTTTTAATGAGAGCAAATGTTTCGATTGAATAAACTACTTTCGAAAGGTTGAAGTTACACCACTGCAAATACAACAGGTCAAAAAAATTTCCCATACTGAAA
Source organism: Rodentolepis nana (assembly GCA_900617975.1). Classification (NCBI taxonomy): domain Eukaryota; kingdom Metazoa; phylum Platyhelminthes; class Cestoda; order Cyclophyllidea; family Hymenolepididae; genus Rodentolepis; species Rodentolepis nana. The sequence continues at coordinate 12,614 of UZAE01000588.1, read as the reverse complement.
ATAGGACAGCCAAGTTTCGAAGCCGTCACTGCGTGGGGAATGAAATTTCTCCCTCAAACTAAGGTTGTCCGTAAAACGAGCCGCCGGTACACATTAATCAATAATTTGTGGCATATAAGCAAAAACGAAATACCTTCAAGAACAATTTATGAATAACACTGGAAAAAATCAAAAAGCCATTTTATGAACTTTCCGGTTATAGATAATGCTATTAAACTCAAAAACAGCAATGTAGGTAACAGAAACAGGACACGTCGAAGGTTAAATAAGCGTCTAAGTTACAAAAGGCTCATTTCATCGACATAAATGGACAGGCGAAAGTTACTTTCCCTCTCTCCTGAATAAAGGGGTTTGGGGGAATAAGATGATAAAACACTCTTTATGATTGCTACTGAAACTAATTATAAATGAACAAGCACAATTAGGGCAGATAGAGTGCAAAATAAAATACCAACTAGATCTAATGATTGCCTTCAACGGCAAGAATTACGGCGAAAGTGGAGTGACTATGGTCGTAAGAACCCCAAATTCAGAATTGAGCTGCATGGTAAGCTTACGCAATTATATCGGTATGTATAAGAATATAACATGGGACGTTGATGAGGAAAGATTGATGCATGACATAGCAAAAAAAGCTCCTAGTTTACATTAAAGTTGAAGGCTTGTGCTACTATCAAAACACTATTGTTCCAAGGTTCAATAAGAGATTTAACTTTGACCAACAAGTATTGAAATTATGATACGAATGATTAATAATTCATAGTAAAAATTATTGGCACGAGCATATATGATAAGACTCAAGACAATAATAACAAGAAGGGAAACACGCACCAGCATGCCAAACCATTTCCATCCAGACGCAAGTGCTGCCAAAAAAAAAGAGCCACTTGGTGGGAACGAGCAGGTAGCATATAAAATCCGAGGTTAGTGCTATCATTGTGAAGAAGATCGCGAATGTCTACAAGCAAAGGAGAGAGAGAGAGAAAGGTAACATCGAAAAATAGCCGTTCAACAAATTCAAGGCTAATCTACTATATCAGTAATTGCAATTGTATTTAAGCACTGTAATGGCATGTGTTCTATGGCAACCTCTCTAGTAAAGCGTTATGGGGAGAATTCAATAATAAACACAAATTCCTGCTACCATACCTTTACAAGTAAAATTTAGTAAAATCAAAACACGCCTAGAATGTTAAAATGTGAAAAAAATTGATGAAAGATGGTAAAGTAACCAGACATATTATGGACATATCTTAGTCTTTTTTTCTTGAAATAATGTCGAAAGAAAAACGAAGTAGACAAAAGTTAACGGCCGTCCAACTTAAATTAAACCATAGGAAATAATTCAAAAATGTCCAAGGTAATACCACTTTTATGTTGAATTAGACAAAACCGAAATTTAATAAAATTACACTATCTTTCCACTGCTTTTTTAACTAAAAGAAGCCTTTTCTAAGAAAATTAATTTCAACTCTGAATTTTTTGGAGTGCCTTCATGTGATATAAGTAACTGCAACTCCTATCAACCCAGTTAAAGAACCAAATAACGCCACTTTTTTACCATTGGCTCATTAAATAAAGAGCACGTTGACACAATATACGACAAATGTATACAAGTTAGATGACACACCCAAAATTATTTGCGACAACTAATAAATTTTCCCACCAGAGAGAGAAACTGAGGACATCTCAGGTGGGATTTCCAGTATTAGCTCTCACATAAATGCCTATTTGATTAAATGCCACCTAGTTATATCGCAAAAGCTAGTTTTTAAGTAAACCAAGCCTAATTATGATAAGATTATTAAGCTATTGTTGTTCTATCCATGAATCGCGACGTATCCATAAAGTACTTAGGAGAAACAGATTTCGTGGCAGAAGCAGATGTTACAAATTGGATTGGGTAAGTGGATAAGGTCGGGGATTGAAAAGCCTATCAGTTTCAAGGATACCTCATCACAGCAAAAAACACTTGTCAGACTAAATTCCTTCACCTTTCAAGCCCAAGGTTGGCTAGTCTGCGCAACCAATGTGGGTGCTGGTGACAGTTGGGAGAATTTGCAAGGTTGTAAATATGGGAACCAATAGGAAAGAGAGAGAGAGCTGTCAGAACGCGCGATTAGTGATAGAAGCGAAAGAAAGCGTGCACATAAACGCATACACGCGCCTCCATATCCCCCCGAGCGAGCGAATCGACAGCGCTATATCGCCAGCTCTCTCATATTTACACGATTGTGAGTGCGTAAACGCGTATGACACGACAGTATAGGTACATATGGGGTGAGCCAACACAAAGCTATGAAGGACGAGCACAACGTGGCCGCAACGTGTGTGGTGTTCCAGACTGTGAGGATCGGAGTAGTCTCGTGTGCCTCCTATGCTCACGACTCCAGAATTCATCTACGGTAAGGGGAGCTGATTTAAAATATCAAAACTGCCATCAGTTTAACCTGCATGATTGGTTATCCAAGACGTCAATGTGAGCCAATATACAGAATATTATATCCTGCGAGGCATTTCAAAGAAGGTATCAATGATTTAAAGCCCATTAATAGATATCCATCGAGCGGAGTAAATAAGTAAACCTGCCAAAATAAGGGCAAAAGAGAGCTACTCTGTTAGGGAGATGTGATGATGTAATTCACTTATTCCCTTTAGAGGACTTGGGCTGAAAGATGATCTGGCTAACGATGGTCCCCACGTCACACCATTGTGGGTGATAGAAAGTTTTCAAACGCAAACAATTAATAGATGGAACACATTTAGGAATTCATGCCTCTTGAAGAGTATTAAACAAGCTCGACTTCATGATCTCGGGCACGTTGACTAAATAACTAAGCCAAGAAGGGGGTGCTGATGTCTAGTATTTTAACAACCAGTAGCACATACATAATTTGTACGTAAAACTTTCTAATGGGGAAAAACACAATCTACCCCCAGATTAATCAATAAAGTAGCTTATAACAGTGGATAGTAACCAATATAAGTGAAAGTAAAAATTAAACTGATTTTTTTTTAAAAAAAAGCGACAAAGTGACCGTAATGCTTATTCAATGACTCTGAAGTTACGGTTTTGTTATTCATTGGCATACATCTAGCCATTGGACGTACAAATCTGAGAATTAACAAACAAGGACATCATGTGATAACTAAGAAAATAAAGTATGCGGAAATGAGAATTTTCTAAATTTACCTTGATTCATACTAACCAGAAGCAACCCTCCTTCCAAACCTCAGACATATCCCAGTGTCACAAAGTGCACACCACTAGCACATAATCGGAATTTACTTTACGCTTTAATGCAATAAGTGAAAGATGAGAGGGGATTTCATATAGAGTAATGGCAGTAATTCCATAGCTGCCTGCTAACACCTATGAAGTACCTGAAGTAAACTGTACCTAACAGGTAGTTGCTTGTTAAAAACAGACACGCGTTTGTATTTCATGTCCTCGCACTCTTTCTCTCGCTTTTAATTGTGCAAGAGAAATGATTACTTAGTTAGGAAAATAGAGTAAACTAGGTAACCCCAGCAAACGGCTATCCAATAATCAATAACCGTCCTATTAATATCATTGATTTAAGAAAACCAGTGTTCTCAAACGTACTTCGTATATTCGTCTTTTCCTACCTTCAGATACCTGATCATCTCGATTAGAGGCATTTGGACCAGAATTCGCCCTCAAAAGGGAAATTGGAGCAATGCTTTCAACTGCATCTAGAAACTACACTTTGAGAAGAGTTAAGTTAGGAAACACATTTGATAGTCACAATTATCTAGTACGGGTGGTCTTTCCAATAACTGGTTGCATCAATAAATATTTTCATTGGAGCTGCATGTCCATTGCATGCACAGCATAGACAGTGGAAACAAGGCGAGTGTATCCCTTTGGGAATTTATTTTACTCCTTTATATAAGATGGAAGGTGCTGCACATAGATATGAATAAAAAATCAAGCAACATTTAGGGGGAATCAAATCTCAGCATTAAGGCGGATTAGCCAACACTTGAATACGACCTTGTCACAGGAATTTGCTAAGATTCAAAAAGGTTATTCCTAAATAAAATCGGAGCAAAAGATGTATTCGCATCCTAATGATAATTAGAATAGTATACCCAAACCCGTTAAACCTGCTCACACCATTTAACTTAGGGGGAGAATAGTTCACATTCACCACCCTACAGACCAGAATAAAGCAGGAGGGGGAGGGAGGTTACCCACAACACCGGATGTGCACTGATGGGCACCAATCTCGTTACTTGTCTTGACACATGTGTTGACCACTACACCGATGGCACGCAGGTTAGCCAGATGAGATTTTTAAGTCAAAAGCCAGAAATATAACCCGAATTCAAATTCAGGCAATTGTGGATAAAATTAGTTATTTAAATATACTTTAGTAGAGAAGAAGTAGCTCCGATGTTGCAAAGTAACTCTACCTCTTACCATAGAGTTTGAGCTTAATAATTAACAATTAATTCCCAGTAAAGACCTTTTCTATAAAAGACAAAGTAACTTAAAAGCATATCAATGACATAGCAGTCCCGAACTATTTTCAAGAATAAAGCAGGTGCAATCAGAATTTATTAGTTAATGAACTATATGATTTACCCCCGCGCTTGGCTCCTCTTAAATGTTTAATCATTTAACATGCAACGCTAAGGTGTGGACCTATATGCGCGAGATCTATAAATAACAAAAACACTGAACCAAACGTGCAAAAATGGCCCCAAAGTTAAGCTAAAGTATCTCCAAAATTACTTCTTTTAAACCAGAATTGGGCAGCGCTTAATTGGAAAGTAAGTTCGTGATAAGATTAAAATTAATTAAATAAATGTAAAGGGGTTAATACGTCGAAACGTCAAGCAGATCTAATTATAGAACAGTTTCAATGGCGGTAATTTATTAGCAGCTCAAAAAATAAGGCAGAAAATATTCAAAATTAATTCCTGCGATTAATAGGCCTAGGTGGTCAAATTTAAATGAACTTTAGGACGATAACTCAAATATAATCAAATGAGTCATGTGGCACAACAAAGGTAGTCAACAACGGAAAGGAATAACCAAACAAAATGACAGGGAAAAGAGAGGGTAGGGTCAGTTTCTTAAGAGAAGTTAATGGGGACAGCTCTTCTCCAAACAATAGGTGTTAAAAATAACCTTTCTAACGGATTTGATGCTTTTAGCAACTTAAAGACGCCGCCAATTTGCTCGAAAATTATCCTTAGGAAAAATAGTTAAGCGGGAATTAAAATAGTGGAGAATTATAACTTAGATATGGGAGCAAAATAAGATTAACTTACTCTTACACGTTAAAAAATGAAAATTTACAGGGGAAAAGGAAATTATATACCAAATGAAAAGGAGCAAGAAAATTGAATATGAAAAAAATAGAACGAAAAAACTCACGATTCCTTGGTACTTGAAAGAGTCGTTTATTGAACGAATCAGAAGCCAGCAAGGCCACATGTATTCGAAACGAAATTCCATCAAGAAATCCAAAACGACGATCGATGCCCAGATGAGAAATAATTTGGCATAAGACCCAACACTGGGTTGAAATTAAGAAAATAAGCGCGATTAATAATTGATGAAACAATGATTAACAAAATAGAAAAGAGAATGCATGACATACTAGTGGTAAGATTAAATGCAAATTTGTAGAATGAAGAAATAAGTAATTCCTATATCAAGGAAAGCGAAATTTACAAAACAGGAAAAACGTATACAACAGAATAGAAGATCAAAATAGGCAATATTTGATTAGTATTAATCTTAAAATTATTAAATATAATTGCAAAGTAATGAAAGGTATTCAGTCTTTTGGGGGAAATAATAAATAAATAAACAGAACACAGGAATGCTAAAAAGGCCAATAACATGTCCTATATGTGTTAAAAGAATAACTAAATATAACAAAATATGCTAGAAAGAAAAGGCATGAAACGGAGCATGAGAAAATATGCTGCTTACGTATTAGAAAATGTATCGCAAGGCTTTGGCTTACGACTTGATCGTTTGATTCGACCATATTCACAATTTTTTCTTCGCACATACATTACTCCAGGCGAAAAACATGAGCGATATTACAGAGCTCAGACCCTAACTCTGTCAGAAGTCAAACTGAGCACAAAATTTTCCGTTTTATTACTGTCTTTTGGTTAAGTATAACAAATTACTTAAAGTACTAAAATTAATTACCATTAGAAGCAAATTATTGAACAATTATTTTAACATAAAATGCTCAATGGTCTTTAATCTAACGAAAAGCTCTTAATAGTGGATTGTTAGAAATTGAAGAATGTTATCATATCCGATAACAAAAATCGAGGTTCTCATGGGGTACTGTAATTAAAATAATTTACAAAAACTTTTGACCATACTTTATTTATGATATTTTTTATTGAACTTTACATTTTTTTGGTAAACTGTATGTGATAATGCGCCACTATCTGTTGGGTGCGAAAATAACTTTGACCTGTCTCGTTTGCTACAAAACAGAAATTCGTACATTTTGGCAGCAATTTGCAAACAATAGAACATTAACTGAACCAATGGGTATAAACTCACAATTATTTTCGACGACTGGTAACTAAATAGCACGCTTTCTCATCTATATCAGTTCTTTGTTAAGTCCCATCCAAATAGTAAATGATTAGGTTTGATTATTGGCTGCAGATGTATCACATCTATTAGCTCAGCTGGTGTTCTGTCAAGTCTGGATTAAGGTCGCTGACAATGGTCGAATGATCATTAAGTACTTTTTTGGAAGTAATTAATATGGGTAAACAGTAAAGTTAAAGCGTGGTTTGTCATACCGAAATACAAATAAGTAGAGCTCAATGAACTGCGCCGTTTAGGTTAAAAGGGCCAATAGATGAAGGAACTGATGAGTTCTTGAGGCGGAATAGTCATTTTGGGAAAGTTGCATAAACGAGGGATTTGAATTAAGTTAACATAAATATAATAATATGAATTCAAAAGTAATTAACCCAATGCAGATGACATTTAAGACACTGACAAGCTCAAAATGGTGCACTAAGTTGTTTTAACTCTTTAACAACCCATAAACCTTGCAGCCCTCTCCCAAAATAAGACCCATTGGTGCTTGATTCGTAACAAAAGGTGATATTGACGTTTGAAACGTGTTTATTGCATCTATCGACTTCGGTCGATACCACCAAAACTCATTTCATCTGAGTAAGTCTACTGTAAGACACGTGTGGGTACTGTTGGATACACTTTTCAAGAAAAATAATTCAGGCGTTAAAGGGTTAAATGGATACTGCGACTAAACCATAGATATTTTAAATAGTTGTAACGTAAATAGAAGAGCTGGAAAAAGAATAGAACGAGTCACTAAATAGAGGCATAATCTGCATCTGGTATCCAAAGCATGCTAATAAGGGAATTACGAAATCCATTTAAATCCTATCAATATTTATCAGTTAAGCATGTTCATGCAAAAAAAACAGGTGACGATTATTAAATGCCTTATTACAAATATCTTATAATGATAAACAGCACGACTCAGTTGTGCAAACAGGCATTTAACTAGTATGATTTATAAGCAACATTGGAATTTGTATTGAAGAATTGATTCTCAATCACTTATTACTAAGTATATAATTGCCGTAAAAAATATTTACATAAGCAGTAGTATACAGCAGGAATATAGCAACAAATCATTAGGAAGGATTTGTATCAAAAAATCGACTTAGCGATATGTTGTGATTTACACGCTTTCCGCACGAACACTGAAATCTGATCTAACTCGCATATGGATGTAGTATTTTGAATTCTTGCATGTCTAAACATTGAGCGAAATTTTTAATTACCTAATTTTGTTTCCATACTGTCGTTCTCTCGTAGTTTCTGCATTTTGTAATAAAAGGAGATAATTTTTTGTTTCTGTTATCCTAACTTATTGTGACTATTGTTTTCACCCAATGATAGCATGAGATTCCCTTTATAGAAGATTATCTTGTTAATATGCATGAAGTCAAAAAGGAAGATTGACTGGGAAAGTATGGTATTTGATTTCTGCTCTAAAGATATAATTGCTGCTATTAGAGTAGATCTTTTAATTTAAAAAGATAGAAGTTTTGGTCAAATACTTTTCTCTATTTGATCGTACATTTATTTTTATAGATGGTGTTATGAGAGACTACTTATGTCTATTAATTGCCTCATTAGTTAGTTATATAAAACAGAAAAGAAACAAAGACAATTATCAACGGGCAACTATTATTAAGCTAAAAATATTTCCTGAAAAGAATTTGTTCAAAAACAGTTAATTGTGTTCTGAGTACCATAAATTGGGGCTTATTTCTATTGTTTTGGTTTACATAGTAAAATTGAATTTTCAATATTCAAAATTTTTGCTCAGTAAATTAAAAAATCACAAAAATATTCAAAGCAATTAACACTAAAAGTATCAAGATTTATTTTGAAATGTCTGAATTTAGACTTTTGTTGTTGAAAAGTGATAGATTTGTTATTTTTTGCATTTCTTAGAATAACCTATTTAAATCAACTGAGCACGGCCTTGACATCGGTAACTCCTATATAAACTATCAAGAGTAGTCTGCTTTGACAAAATCATGAGCGACGGTCGCCTTACTTTTCCCCAAGAAAATGGTCCAGTTTGCCTCCACAGCACCAAAGTAACGGTGGTTGGCTGTGGTTCCGTCGGTTCAGCAGTAGCTTTTGCAATTGCTACTCAAGGTGTTGCAAATACTGTTGTTATTTATGATATTGCCAAGGACAAGTGCGAGGGTGAAGTTATGGACATGCAGCAAGGATGTCAATTCATTGACTCATGTAGCGTTATTGGTGGCGCAGGTAATGCTTCAATTTTATTTCTGGCAATATATTTTGATTCATTATCCTCATTACCAAAATTTATTATCTCTGATAGATGTCTCCACAACTAAAGATTCCGACATTGTCGTTATCACTGCCGGTGCTAGGCAAGAAGTTGGCGAATCTAGACTTAATCTCGTCCAAAGAAACGTTGATATTTTTAAAAGTAAGATGATTTTATCACTTCCCTTTTATATGCTTTCTCTTTCCTGTTTACAGAGCTTGTTCCTCAGCTTGTTAAAGAGAGCCCCAGAGCATTTATAATCGTTGTTGCTAATCCAGGTAAGTTTATTATTATGGCATAATTTCTACTTGATTTTTTTATCTCTTGATACCTTGTTTTAATTTTTCCAGTTGATATAATGACCTATGTCACCTGGAAACTTAGTGGATTTCCTAAAAACCGTGTTATGGGTTCGGGAACCATGCTTGATACCGCTAGATTCAAACAAATATTGGGGAAGAAACTGCATATGAGTCCCAACGCTATCCATGGTTTCGTTATTGGCGAACACGGGGACTCTAGCGTACCTGTTTGGAGTTCTTTGACAATTGGATGCGCCCGTTTTACAGATGTGTATCCAAAGTGTTTCAAACCTGATGATCCCGATAATTTCGCTCAAGTACATCACGATGTTGTGCAAAGGTTGGTATCGACCTAGCTCATCTCTCAGTCATACGCGTATATTCCCTTTTAAATGTTTTAACTTATTGTTTTGCAGTGCCTATGAGATCATCAAGTTAAAAGGTAACACATCCTGGGCCATTGGCCTCTGCTGTTCCGCTCTCTGCGGCTCGATTCTCAAAAACAAGGGCGAAGTGATTCCTGTCACCACTTGCATCAAGGTGCGTCAAACTCCTGGAATTCAGAATAATCTGAATGATTTCCTTCACTAACTTATTCCCTTTACTTGTTTTCAGGGTCATTTTGGTATCACTGATGATGTCTTTACAAGCGTTCCTTGCGTCATCAATGGCAACGGTATTAGCTCTGTGATTAAGATCGATCTCACTCAGGAGGAAAAATGCCATTTCATGAAAAGTGTTGAAACTCTTGACGGCATTATTAAGGGCATTAAATGGTAAAGAAATGAGGTTCCAATGGCCCTTGCTTCTACTTACTCTCATATTGTTCAAGTATATGATAAGTAGATATATTCAACCGTTTAAATAAATCCTTGGTGTAATCGTTTGTCACACTTTTCGTTGTTTTGTCCTATGCTCTGAGTTATTTAGTTGAAATGAGTTCTTGACTCAGCATTTTGGAGGCCTACTTTCTTGAATTGGGTTAACCGATTTACTTCATCATCACAGTTTAATAGCAGTCATAAGCCAACATTTTAAATTTCAGGTAGACGTGATCTAACGATTAGTTCAAAGGAGCAAAACATTGAAAATGTCTCAAAGAGTTTCATTAGATTTGTGCTTATGTAGATGTCTTAAAACGAAAAGTGGCATAAAGCGTTAGTCTTTGTTAACTAAAATTTGTGCCTCATCGGGAAAGTCGTCTTCTAGAAGCCTACATAAGGATATATCCCATTCTCCATTACTGCGCGATCAAGCAAAGCATTAAACATCTGAAATTTTTGTTCGCTTGTTTTTATTATAACTATAAAAATAGGGGGAGATAAAGCGGTTGGTGATGTAATTCCTGTTTCTCCATTGGTGAAGGAAGTTCAGGAAGCCCTGTCTCTATCACAACTAGAAGAGGAAGAACACTACCAGTTTTCGACATTAATAAGCCTTGGCATTGGAAAACATCTTTGTACGCAAAGGGTCCGAAATTATCTAAGCTTCCTCAACATTATATAGAGGAAGCAGATGTCTGGCAAGTATAGGGTTTATTAAAATGATGTCCTCGGCAAATATGATCAGTAATTGGAAGCATTTAGCTAAACTTGAAGAAATATTAACAGCTGATTGGGGGGGGAGATGTCCATGACCGCAATCTTCAGATTGTTTGAGGGGGGCATGAGGTTTGCTTAGTTTAGTCATGTTAGGCTTATTTTGCTTATTTTAAAGGTTCTGGTGGATAAAGAAATCAGTTTTAATTTCTGTAAATGGGTTGTGTTTTTACTGTCAAATACCTTGTAAATGTGACCATTTTGGACTCCATAAACCGTTAATCGCATATTTTCCGTTAGTAGAAGGTACACTTATCACATCGCATTACAGGATACCTTGGCTAACCATATCGCAAAAGCAGTCTGTCATTTGGTCTATTTCCATGCAATTATTATGCAGTGAAATGAAAATGCAATAAAATAATTAAAATTGTAAGCAGAATTAAAATATAGATATGACTGCGTCATTTATTTGTATGTTAATGTGTATGCGTTTCAAATTCGATATAGCGAACCCCTCAATCCTCCCCCCCTTAGACGTGAATGACATTTTTCGAATAGTTTAACTTAACTAAACCTTATAAAGAAATGGTAAATCATTAGTACCCAACGAGGTTGGTAAGCAATATTACCTAAGGTGAAAAGTTATTATCTTTTGTGAAGTGAACTAAGGGGTTATGAATAAATTGTGAGATGATCCTTGGAATATACTTTCATAAAGCGATCTCCATCAATCTATATAATAATCTCAAAAATTATCAAGACGGAAATTGAGCTATTTTCAAAAAAAATCTGTGGAAAAATTGTCTCCCAGTCATTGGATATTTCAGCTACCTCATTTTCGAGCTCTTATTTGGAATCAAATTCTTAGCACTGGTGAATTACTAGCCAATCAGGAAAACGTCGATGAAGGAAAGATTCCTCTTTCCATAAGTTTGAGCTAATTAGCCTTAGCAAAAAACCGTCATCCTCCAAGGTTATACCAATGGCTAAATTTGATAGTGATTCACTTCCTTATTAGAAAATGATTGCCTCGTTGCGGGATTGACACGATATTCAGGGGGTGTGGGATAGACTTACCTCCACGTGATGCACCCTGGACAACTTATACTCATACGGCAAAAAAGTCTATTAACTGACAGTTGATTTCTCACTTCAAACTACCATCACCCCACTGTATGTCATATTCGACTACTTCCACAGTACTCACCTCACCATTTTGTCTACCTATGTGTCTGTGTCTGTAACATCTTTGAAACAATCTTCTGTTCCCCCACCCCTCTCAACTTTTTTCACTTCGATGATCCATTCCCTCTGTGAAGCCTGAAGTCAACTAAAGTACTAATGATAACTATCAAAACGCCTGCCATTTGATATAAATAAATACTCGATATTCATAACCCCGTGCACTCTATTCACTGGAGATATTCGATTCCGTTTCCTTTCAGGCACTCTATCTTCTTAATTATTTTTATTGAACACGCTATCAATAACAACGGAATTCATTCTCCTCATTCAAATATGTTAACGGTTCTTATTTTTGTGGATTAGGGCAGTTTGCCACTGTTGCACACGGCAATGGAAAGACCTTTTCGAATTTTAAAAAATGAAAAACGAAGCAGTGGGTTAGTAAGTATATATTGACGTCAGGACAACATGTGTTCTATTTGTGACAAACATTTTTAAACATTGAACTACCCATGTTCTCTAAAGGTGTAGTCCACTATGCTGACTCATTATGGTTAACTTTAATGATTTGTTGCATAAGGTCGAAGTTTTCTTGCTCTCATAAGTTAATTTCATGATTGCTCATGCTACCTCGTTCCATTTTTAACCTCAAGAATAGCATTCAAAAAGAAATGTATCCATTCCCCCCCCCCTCCCTCCAATAAATAAATCAACTT
>UZAE01000587.1:0-20963 GCA_900617975.1 Rodentolepis nana | reverse complement strand
AATTAAAATAATTAAATTTGTGGGACACGTCATCGCATGCGTGTACACATAGGCTTGAGGTGCGGCCGTACAACTTCGCGTACTGATTGAGGACAAGAGCACGCAGCCAATAGCAGCTCAATGACCCTCATTTGTTTTATCAAATCCGCCATGTTGTATGACTGGTTTCCTTCCTGTAAACACTTTATCCGTGATATACGTCTCGAATAAACGTGCTCCGTGCTACATGTCTGTTTCCTTTATAGCTGGGCTATAGCTTAGCTGGCTCTGGGAGTCTAGCTAGATGTTGGAGAATTTGCCATAGAGATTTCTGAGTCAGTCAGGCTTTACTAAGGTAGCAATCCGCTACAAATTAGAAACTTTTCACTGGTTATAATAATTTTGAAATCACGTATTAATTTGAAAAATGTGAAAAATTGTTTTGATCTGTCATAATGATTACATTCATATTAGAAATTTAATATATTATTGAAAAAATATTTTTTAGTCTATTTCAAAGAATATATATCAAAGTAATTCAAATAACGAATTTACAATCGAAAAGAAGTTGGAAAAGGTAGCACTGGGGCTCTGCAGTGACAAAATGCATTTAAATTTAACTCTGATTCAATTTGGGGTTATGCCATTTTATTAGTTAATAAATCGATAAAAAAATTTTTTTGAAAAAAAATGAAAACCTTTGAAGTAAAATGCTCAACGAAATATTAACTTAATGCAAGTCAATATTTCTTTTTGGTCTATTTTACTTAGCCATTTACTGAATAGTTTTAATATCTCTCGAATTGCTTTTAATAAGTTCAGTAATGTACTTATAAAAATATTTTAATGGATATCATAAATTAGTCTTTTGCTTTAAGCGGCATATGTAAAATTTCTGTGTATCATTTAGTAAACAAGGAAAGGAGCCGTTTGACCAAATCCCACGTTGCTTTAGCATTCTAATTAGGAATTATTTCCATTCCGTTACTTAAAGTAAAAAATTTTCTTTACATTTCAAAAAATGAATAATATTGAGCTTCTAAAGATTTGCTCTGAAAATTGTAGCACATATTTCAATAGGAAATTTTGTTGGGAATTTGAATCCCATATTTTCTTAATTATTGGTTATTTAATTTCAATAAACTTTTCTTTAAAGTAACTTTTTTTCCTATATTAATTGTATTTACTCCTTCATTTGTCAAACCAATATGTCATTTAGATATTTGCAATGAACAATCACTTGCTTATTCTGAGTTAAACAGTAATAAAATATGACGCAAAGTGGAAATCGTACAAAATCAGTTAAAAGTCACCTACGAAAAAGGTAGCATACATTTCTAAGAATATTTGCTAAAATGATACTTAGTTAAAATTTGTTCCCTAAAACTTTTCCTTTCTCTTTGCTCGTAATATTCCCACTGTACGGTACCTTAGATAAAGTTGTAATTTTTCGTTAAGATAAAGTCAAAAGGGAATTCCGAAAAACAATAGTCTCTAGTTGTTAACGTGATTAGCAGAAACAGTTGTCTAATTTTTACTTACATAGCTCTTCGTCTGCTTGTGATTTGTGTCTAATAATTCAAAATTTTTAAATATTTAAAATATTGAACTATTTTCAAAAAGGCTAAATGTTTAAGAAAAAAATTAACATCTTAAAACTAAGACAACTATGAAGCATTAATCAATTTTTTAATCTTGCAAATGTCTTACTAAAAGTGTCAGAAATAAAAGTTGAAAAATCAATAAATTGTATGACCCTGAATACAAATTTTCTTATTTTTTGGTTTGCCCTCCAGTATAAATGAATCGAATTAGACACCACAGTCATCCTGAATTTTGTTAATTAACTATTATTGATCCGGTAATTGTATTAATCCTATTTTTCATTTCAGTGCTTGCCTGAACTATTTCCAAATGTTTTTTGTTGGCGCTTTGAGCAATTCTAGTTTGTGAGTTCTTGGAATTTGCCTGCTATGTCTAAGTCTTCGTAGATTGCATAAATGAAGTTTCAGATACTCGATTCTTTATCCCCAACTCTTTCTACTTTCTCAGTTTTCTAAATCTCAATCTGCTTTATTCTGGATCTCTGGAAAACCAACACTCATAGTTCAACTTACTTATTGTAGTTCTGCAATAAAATGGCGGCATTGATTTTGTTTCATAATTTTTCAGCGGACTGCTACACAAATAAGCTTTGACTTATTCTCCGTGGTCTTTATAGAGTAATTTCTTAGCCTGCAATGGCTCCTTGAGCAGGTTATGCTGCCTTAACGATATTGTGGAAAAGGAGGCATGATATGAAATGCGTTAATTTGGGATGTGTGTAATTTTGGCATGAAGTTTGATCGTTAAACACTGTTTTGCGTACAACAGTCCACTATTGAAAAATCGATTATTGATTGGACGAGAGGTCTCTGTACTCGTGATTTCATTTGCTCCTTATCTCGATTATCACGTTCCAGAAGGTTCGATTGGTCATGATGCTGCTCAATGCAACTGTGTACTCCACAGAGTTTTATCAAGGCTTTTAAATCCTTTTTGCTATTCACTAATGACTTAATTTTAAAAAAAACTATCTTTGGCTTCAAAAATTCTAATGCTTTTTAAGTACTCTTCATCAAATCTTTTCAAAGCAGAGGTTTTATTTCAATTTAATTGAATACACCAACTAACAGTCCTGTGAAACATTTAATTTATTTTATTAACATTGAAAACATTCTAATTAAAGCATTCGCGCAATAAATATTTGTTCCGTTCTGGGAGCGAAGCTTTTCAGGTTTGGGAAAAATAAATTGACATAATTCCAAATTTCCTGTTTTACCATAATTAGCCCCAATTTGCTATCATACTGCTTTTATATTCCAAAACATTTATCATTTCTAGCTAGATTTAAACTGGATATTTGTAATCTCATTTTAAGGCACATTTGAATATAATTTATTATGAGATTAATTACACTTTATTGGTTTGTACTCATTGATTTAAGAAGTGAAAATATTTTTTACTTATTAACGGTAATTAAGTCTTTATACTCTCCACTAATTTACGCCAATATCGATAAACGCCTTCCGTCATCACTTACGTATTTTTTTCTGATTTTACAATGACCTTTCATATTACGATAAATGAAGCTTCTTTAATGGTGGTTCAACTATAAAAGAATCTGCCTATTTTCACTCTTTACTCAAGATATCACGCACCATTTGACTTCAAGAAGGACCGTAGCGCGCCAAGGCTCTATTGCACGAAATAATTGCGTAGGTGCTCCATCGAAAGTGGAAATATATATATATATATTTCCACCTATGCAGTATATTGAAGGAGAAATATCTAGGAGCCTTTATGAATAGAATTGATCACCATCGTCACGCCGGTTTGCGATGTGTCTAGAAGAAGTAAATTTGCGTTTTCTTGATCTTTAGATACAAAGTGGAAAAAGAAATCAGTTGCTAAGTCCTAATATCTAATTTATCAGCAAAAGTCACACTAAGACTTCAGCATCTTTCGTCCTTGAGAAGTTCTAAAGCCTCCTCTATCCATCACTAATACTTTTGCTTAATCTGTAATTACTTTGATGTAATATTACACAGAGGTATGCAATTGTACAAACTCATTTTTTTTAAAATCCGTGAAACAATATTCTGTATTCAATTTTCTTCCATAATTAAATTTTTATGATCTTAGTTCAAATGGAAGACAACTTTGTTTTAAAATTCAAAATTGCGATTCATGTATTTATACTACTTCAATTTTTGGTTTATTAATTTTCCAGGATATCACTTGTCCATGTATGGCGTCCAAAATTTTTTCTCTCCGCTTAACCGTTATTTTTTCTTTATAATTCCGAACGTGTGTCTATATTTTATCCAAATGATAAATAGTGCTGAAAGTAAGCAATCACGTGTTTATGACGATTTGGGTAAAAAATAGTGACAGTCAACTAGTCAATTATGATTAATAACAAATAGTAAAAATATTGGCAACGCTTAATTGAAGCTTAGTAGAAAAGTCCAAATCAACTTAGATAGGTGTTAAGGGGTGTTGTATTGAGTAGGCAACTTTACTTTGAGAAAGTCACACTACTCAACCTCTCTGTGGTCAATAAGGAATAATTTATAAAGTTGGATATTTCTATCAATGATTGATAATCAATCACGCGTACTCTGATTTGATAACCCGATAGGTTGACCTATGGTCACTTTAAGGCTACTTAAATAAACACTGTTTGATTTGATCAGGCAAAATTATTAAGCTAATCAGTAAAGTCTAAGCAACAATTGTCATGAATAAAGGAAAGTTATCGGGAAATGCTATGATGGGAAACTCGCAATCTATCACCACTTCGATCTGACTCAAGTACCAGACCCGGTGAGTATTCATGTTACAGGTTAAGCAACCTTTAGTGTCAGTCCCGTGACCGCTGACCTGTAAGAAGTATTGAACCACTAGTGCGATTGGTAATGAAAAGCAGAATAAAATGGTTTAAAAACAAAAATCAAGTAACTTTTAAAATGATTCTCAACAGTTAATGGGCCAGTATCATCAGTCTGTGCATGTTGTCACAAATAATCAAATTTTCATCCAACTGAAGTAGGCGCTCACTCAGAAATCTAATGAATGAAGTTGAGAAGTTAACCTTTGTGACATTTACCCAGTACAATGTGAATTTTACAGGGATAATATGGTAAAAGGGGATTCATTGCGGTTACGAAATGATAAATCAATCTCACATTATAACCTAGTATAGAAGATGTAGAATATTAATAAGGACAACTTACTGATCATTCAACAGTTATTAATAAGTAATTTGATACACAACTCGCCTCCTTCCAAAAGGCGATTTCTGTAAATCGAATTACCAATGATCATCTCATCTCTTCTTTGTCGTTTTACGTAGCTCTGAAGTTCTAATTGTATGCACCACACTGATTTTGCACGATGGTACATGAAACCGCTTCAAGATGTTCGGGCGTGATGTCTGACTGATTTCTCTTGACTTCAAGCGGAGTCTTTTCAAATACTTCAATGCTTTACGTTTAGCGTCAGCCACTGAATCTGTAGCTCAAAATCCAGCAAATATTCTCTCGCGGCAACACTTTTACAGCATCAATTCTTCGTGGATATTTCAGCACTAGGTACTCATTGTTCGAGTGAAAATAAAATTTCATAACTGTTATTAGCAAATGGCAACGCAACACTTAACGATTCGCAATTAATAAAATGCTTGCTGGATAACACGTGACCCTGTGTAAGTACTCAATTTTTCTTTCACCATGAAACAGAACTCGTAAGTCTTCTATCTCGGATTCGCAAACCCCACTGGAGATATTGAAACACCATAGTTATTTATATTTCAGAGTAACCATTACGTTTGATGTACTATAATTAATTCACTTCGTCTTTTACTTAATATTTTATACTTTGGGTGTTTCACAGAATTTAAAGCTTAAAATGATTAATAACTAAATTAATCTTCTAAGAATCAAGTTCCGTTGCCATGTTTTAAGAGTATGAATAAAGAGTAATCAATCAATCAAGTTTGGTTACCTTGCGTTTTTTTCCAGTCTGTGTAGACTGTAAAAAAGACGGCAGTCGAATTTTTTTGAGTATTTCTCAATTAACTCAATATTTAATCGTTAGTTTTGTGGGAAACGTCATCGCATGCATGCACGCCAAGATTGGGAGGTGCGACCGTACAAACAGTGACCAATCATTAACCTCTTTTTGTTTAACCTAATCCGCCATCCTGATCATGATTAAGCTTCCTGCGTGTACACTTTATCCTCAATATACTTACTGAATAAACGTGCTCCGTGCTACACGTCTGTTTCCTTTCATAGATGGACTATAGCTTAGCTGGGTCTATCTAGCTAGAGGTTGGAGAATCTGCCATAGAGATTTCTGATTCCTAGCTAGATGTTGGAGAATCTGCCATAGAAATTTCTGAGCCGGTAGCTAGATGTTTGAGAATCTGCCATGGAGATTTCTGAGTCGGTCTAGATGTAGGAGAATCTGCCAAAGAGATTTCTGAGTCAGTAGGAGGATCTGCCATAGAGATTTCTGAGTCAGTCAGGCTATACTAAGGTAGCAATCCGCTACAGTTTGTAAAGAGTTGACCGAATACTAATTTACTTTATCACATTTACCGCATGTTGATCACGCTATGTGCCAATAACATCGCGTGATAGTCACCGTCCCCAGATGGAAATGCAATCGTGCAAGCTTAGAATCAAAACAATTTACTGCATTTATTTAAATTTGTTCACAACGTTATGGCTTCCACTTACTGCTCATTTGCATTTAAGGCCACATTAATTGAATCCGTTGTCACGAGAATAATTTTTGCATAGACATCGAATTTGCACATCCGAAAGCTTTGCCCTATCCTAAGATGAAATCAATCAACAAAACTATCGGCCTTTCTGCAGATCTTTTCAAAAACGTGAGCAATTGTTTTAATGTGTAAAAGAGTTACGTGTAGCCCGTTATGGTTATGCCCAGCCAGTGATGTGTCAATAACGTGGAAATCGGCATTGCCTTTCCAGTGCGGAACAAAACATTGTCGTGCATTAAGGAGGTGAAACAAGACTGACTGACTGTAAAAAAGTGCGCTTGAAAATTGGCCAAGAAACGATATTTTGAAGTGGGTTGAAATACCAAACCATTCCAGAGAAAGAAACAGTTGTGTTATCACACTAGCGATAGGGTCTCCAAGACGTGCAAAATTTCACCAAAATCGTGTACTGAATTTTGTGAAAAAGCGTTTTTGTTACCTTATTGAACAAAACGTATGAGTTTTAATATTTGTCTAATCCCTTTCTTCGTAGCATTTATTCCTATTGATTTTCCGGGTAAAAGATTGGTTAGAAATTCCTCCATCTTAATCTTAATTATTCAATTTGCTTTACATTTGCAGTTACAAAATTTTAGGAAAAGCGTAAACTGCAATATTAGTTTTAAAAAGTGGCTCAAACAACATGTGGCGTTCAGACATGTAAGACAAATGGCTCTAGTTCTACTCAATAAATTTCTGCTTTTTAGCAATCAATGCTATCTCCAGGTTTTCCGTTCCATTTTGCGTATTTTTTTCAAATATATAATATAGACCATTTTGAGTAAACGCAGATAAATGAACTTTGTGGGGTTAATAAATCGTCTGACTATCAAAGCTTAAAAACCCCCGAGGTTAAAAGATATTCAACCAATCAGTAAAGTGGCAGCGGCTGACCTAATAGTGAACACAGTTCCCTGTTTATGTAAAGTTATTAATTTCAACAAGTAAGTTAAGAAGAATGATTTTTTATTAGTCGCTTGATATTTTTTAGATTACACGCTTTAGTTTTCTCTTTTTCTCCAAATTTTTTACATTCGTGCTTGCATACTAGCCTCATTGATTATATAATTTAATACAGTTCAAAACAATTTATTTGGCACTTAATGAAGCTAATGGAGAAAATTAATTTAATACAAGCGATTGGTACAGAATAAATAATCAGATGCATTAATCTCTAGCTATGCTATTTTCGAGTAATTTTTCACCCTATTTACATTAGCGCCACGCTGATCAATATTATGAGGGATAATTTGCCTTCTCTGTCAATTGGAAAGAAGATGGATTGAAGTAGCAAGACTGACTCTTCATCCCCCCCCCCTCTGATTATAAAGTAATGAGATAAAAAGGAAATGAAAAGTTTGTAAAGTGTTAAAACTAGAGATCGGGTTGTTTAAATTAATTCATGCTATATGCCGGAATACAGTGATGACCTGTTCTTTCGGTGTCGTATGTTTGTACGCCTCGCAATAGTACTCTTTGTGATGGTTCCTTGCCTTACCAACGTTTGCTGGGTAGAAATATTTGAGGTAATTACAGAAACAGATAGAATGGTAAAATCAGCCTGGTGAGACACCTCACCACTTTAAACAAAACAGTTTGTGGTTATCAATGCGACAATAAGACAGAAGGAATAGAGGAGGGTTGTGTACACTGAAGTGGGTTTCTAATCGATCAACACCAGCCAGGTATACACTTCGCTTGACTAAAGGCTCTTTAATTTGATTAATTACTTGCTTCGTCATTTTCCCACCCTTATGTTGTTTATCGTTAATTGAAATCTCCTTCCCCAAATTAAATCTCGGTTCTGCACCACGGTAGTCATTTTCCTAAAAGAACAGAACACTTGTAGTGCTACGAGTTCGACTCCCCATCTTCCCCGTTCATGGCAACCTTTATTGAACGGCTTATTTTGTTCAGATAATTTTCATTTATTAATTAAATGTTAGTTTTGCTCTACCAAGGATAAAATTGCCTAAATTTTTTAAAAGGAATCCTTGTAATGCACTCTTCAGGCCATGCAATATAATTGAACAGTCAGGATAATTACGACTCAATTTAGAGCTGATTATCTGTCAACTCTCGTGTTAGAAGGCGAAATGGCGATGTCATTTATTCGTTTTTAAAGCTGTAGGAAGGAAATACTTTGGTTATTTTCAAATAAGGGTCGGCAGTCGAACGCGTCTTTGCTCCCCAAATTTTGATTTAACTTACAGAGTACAACTGACGAATCGAGGGAGTTTGTTAGTTAGTTATTCTTAAACTAGACATGAATCACCTCCCCTCCCCATCATATATCTAACAGAATTCGTACTCACGTATTAGGAGAAATTATGCTGAACACTTAAAGTGAATTGATTGGTTAGCAAAAAGTCTATTCGTTCACTTAGAAGGTTAAAAAAGTTAATTCCAAAATGACAACGATCTGAATGTCTTCATTTTCCTCGTCCAATAGATCTCTATAGCACAAAAGGCAATTAACAGCAAAAGTGGCGAATTCTTTGCGTGATTTTAGTTGAAACTACTGAAAATATCAAAAAATGCACACCTAAAGAGGAGTAACAGAAAGTGCCCCGAACCTAAATGCCACTCGATCAGGCAAATTTATATTTCAGTAATTAATTACTAATCTAAATTTAGTTTCCAAATTCCTTTTTCACCAAATTCCATTCCTACAGTTGGCCTATACATTTAGCCAAGTGGAGAATAAAATATTTCCTCAGTTAGTTTGAGCACGAGAACATGGAAGAAATTATATCATTCCAATAGCATTACAATATTATAGCAAAGAAAGCAAATCATTAATTAATCAGTTTTGTTTTTCGCTCAATTGTCACACTGTAAATACGCACTTATTGGTGTGTGAAAGTCTATTTTACTTCATTAATTTTTATAACTGGTATTGGTTGAACATTTGGTTCCTTGGTTTGTTGCTCTGGTTGCGGCTCTTGTTGTGGCTGTGCCTGAGACTGATCCACATGAGAAATATCAGTCTGGGTTTGGTCAACTTCAACTTCCACATCATCGTTTTCCCGTTGAGAAGTATCGTTCTTCAGTGAACTGCTGTCTTCGTCTTCTTCTGCCACGGCAGGAAGACCAGCGTCGCTAGGTATTGGCACTTGAGGCTGAATTATGGACGCTTGGCTTCCATGCGGAATCGAGGTGTGATCATTTTGGAAATGTTGTTGGTCCGCATTTTCGCAGAGTTTGAATCGCGAGCCTAGTGCTTCTAATGGAACGTCCAAGTCATCCGATTCCGTAGACTGGAAGAAACTAAGTGTTAATTGTTTCAAGTAGATTACGGCAAACAGAATTAAGTGTCTCTTGTTACCATACGATTACTAGCCATACTGGCGGCGTTTGTAGACTTCTCATGAGATTCGCATACACTAAAATGCAAAAAATGGTTTTTAAAAACACGCAGAGTTGCAACATCTACCAAATGGGTTATTCATCTACTCATAATGGTTTTAAAGATTTATTGAGTTAAAATTAATTAAAAAAAATAGGAATTCAAATGTTCACAATTTGACAGCACATTTATTGGATAGAACAGTGCATCAATAAACTTCTAGTTAAAACATAAACAACATTTTATAAGGAGCTTAATCATATATTTCCATCGTTTTTGGAATCTTATAACTGCACAATTTTCTCTTTTCAAACAAAGGTAGAAAAAATGCTGTAGCATATATGGGAAGCCTTGTCAATTCGGATTGGCAATTTCGATTAATCGAATTGCCAATGATCGATTTGCGTAGTCCTGGAGTTCTAGTGTTTCTGCTACACTTAAATTGCACTGATTCGGGTATGATGTTTGCTCGATGTTTAGTTGAGAGAAAAGATGTCTATTTGATTTCATGTACTTCTAAGCAAAAATGTCCTGAACTGCATGGGTGATTCCCGGAAAATTAAGCAAATGTGTATATTTGTGTTTGGCGTCAGCTAATGAACCTGTAGATTCAAAAACAACAATCATTCTCTCGAAAACACTTTTGCAGTTGCAATTGTGGGCGGATATTTCGCGCCCAATATTTCATTCAACGTTATAAACCACTTACATCCCACGCAAATTTCGCCACTGAACACTCTTTGTTCGAGTGAAAACTGCTTCCACAACTGTTATTAACAAATGGTAAATGCAACACTAGGTAATTCACAGTTAATAAAAATGGTTGTTGGACATCACGTGACCCCGTGCAAGTACTCACTTTTTCTTTCACCATGAAACAGTCCATGTAAGTCTTTTATCGTTGCAACACTGAATAATACCTCGGAATTATGCTTTTCGCTTTCATCGCCATGACGAGATTAACTATAGTCTAGTGAATGGATGAAACATAGAGGTAGATTAGTAAGGTTTGTATCATTGCAAACACCATAAAAGAGTCGGGCTTTGTAAAGGAATGCTCGCTAGTATTTCGAATTTAAAAAAAGCCCAAAGTCACTCCTTTCAGTCATAGTGTGGCTTTTGAGTTAACGCTCTGTGTTGCTAGTTTAGACAATACAAATTTAGTACTCAATAAAACGGTATCAGTCTATTGTTAACTGTCTCTGCACACAACTTTGTGCAATAACCCACCATGAAACAATAAACAATTTGTTAAATACTTTTTTTAATCAATTAAAGGCACATCGCTTACGAAATTGTGAAGGAGAAGAATCTCAATTTTAAGAAATTGAAAAAAGAGTTACTTTTTACTTTTACAATCTAATGTGTGCAATTTTTTTGGTATAAATAAAAGGGCAGAAAATTAATCAAATTTCAATTGACAAATAATTTAAACAAATGCTTGGAAGAGATATTGACCATGTCGTTTTAAGTTTGACAAATCAAATCACACTGGAAGTGTGATAAGAAATTTGGCCATTTATATTAACCTGACCTTCAGTCACGCATTTTTTTGAGGAGAAACGAAAATTCCGAACAGTTAATTAATATCTATGTAAAATGGGAAAATGCAATAATTTACATAAAGAAATACATAAATCATAAATTTTAGATGACTTAGAATCAGGGAAACCTGTCCGGAAACTTGAACTATAATGAAAAGTGTAACCATAGTGAATTCGAATATTTTATTAACTAAGGTCAAATCCGTTAAACTTAAGTCTGAAATTTTATGTTTGTAAAAGAGTTTTAGATTTACGCCAAATCTCTACTCAAGTCCCACTCCAGGATTTATCAATTTTGTTTCGATTTCAACCAAACTTTGTTTCTTTCTCACCCAATAGAATCTCAATTTGGATAATTGGGAGAACTGCGGACCACATACGAAGGGTCATGGCTCTGTTCAAGCACCACAGCCTCAATTCTTCCCAAAAGGACACAGAAGCAATAAACCTTACTTAACCTCTTTTTTACTCACCGATAAGACGTCACAACTCAGTTCCCCTTTTCTCTATTCCTTCTCTTTCCCATTTCCACTCCATTGCAATTATCCAGTGCTTGCGTTCCAACGCAGATCAGGGTCCTATGATTTTTTGCCTGTTGCCTTATTCAAGTAACCCAAAGGTCATTTGATTATTAACCTGATTGCTCCTGTATGACTTGGTTGGATTCTTAAAGAAGGTTATCCATTTTGGATTATTACTACTCTGGGCTAAAAACCAACTGTTTTTTTACTCTGTCCTACGTTGGACTGTCCTAAACTAGAATACCCCTTTATTGCAAGAGATAAATCATTCCCGCATTTAGATGCTTCCATGATAATATATTGAGCAAAACGTTTTGTTTCGTGACTGCAGCCATTCCAAAACGGGCAATTCTATTCAAATACATCCATAAAAAATGTACACCTGCCTTAAATTTATTGGAAAATTAATTCTATCTCAAACAGCAAATGAAAACAAACAAACAAACAATTTAAGAAGATCAATTAGTTTTGACAAATTCTCATTATCGTGGACTTAAACATAGTCACAAATAGCAGCGATCAAGTAGCAATATTTACGCAATTGCTCCCTGACAATTTCTACTGCTAGGAGTTTATGTAGCGCCAGAGTTAATGCGATAGTTGTGGTGCAACTTACTTGATGTTAAACACTGATCCAATCATTTGTGTTGATTGAAGTTTCTTTGAATCCGATGTATGTGGAAGGCTGATATTAGCAGAGTTCCAGAATTTGTCCTTCACGAGTTCCGTGGGTTGGTGCCTCTTATCGACCATGTGCATTCCGTACTGTTTCAAAATAAATGAAGATCACTCATTAGGGTGAAGGTACATTAGTTCTATTTAAAATAACACAATACCACATTTCCGTTGATCAGCACGGACTTTTAAAAAAAGCATACTAACTCTCTATACTAGTAAGTTTACTTAAGTTTTCGTATTATTAAAGGAGAAAATAATGTATAATTTATAAAGAAGGAATTGTTTCTTTCTCCAGATTATGTTGGTCTCGTTTCATTGAATTGTTACTTGAATTGTGAAAGTATTATATTACTATATTATTATACCATTTTGTAATTGTTGAAAGCAGGTGAAATTTGTTAACAGAAAATCCTATAAACGATAAGTTGATCAAAGGCCTGTTGGGAGATTGTGGTTGTAGGGCATTTACTAAATATGTAATCAATGTATCAAATTCAGATTTCATGTTAAATCTACTGCATTGTACCAAATCCTTGTCTACCATATTCAGCGTCTTAATTGGTTAGTATTTAATTAAGAAGGGACTGACTGATAATTTTCAGTCTTTTTAATAAATAAATGTGTTCTCCCATGAATCGTAATACCAGCGATTCGTTCAAGTAGAATTTAAGATACACCTATTTCGTCGACGTTATGTTGTGTTGCCTACGGCAGGTTGACTATGATGCATGATCTCCGTTGGATACAATTAATTCCACATAATACATGGACCTCTTTTGAGGTTAACACATTTGCTTATTTTAATCAGATTTACCACTTTCAGTTTTTTATTTAGTACCACTTCTATGGGCTTTCTCCATATTAATAATCACATCTTACTTAATGCAATTCTTGGTTTTAGGACGCAATTAGGCTCAAAATTTACTGATCAAACTAGAGCAGTATATATGGAAATAAATCAAAGCTATGGTACTGTATGTAATAAGAATGCTCCAACTGACTTTCAACTTAGATTCATCCTGGACCTTATCTCCAATTCATCTACTTGAACGTAAAGTAGATAATATTTTGAATCACAACCAGAACTATGGTTCTGTCTGCTCTCGTTACCTATATCAATTAAAATATCTTACAAACCAGTGTATAATATGAATGTTGAATTGTGAGTGGCTATTCTTGTAAGAAACTCGCATTCAGCCAATCTCTTAACAAAATTGGCAGTGAGGTTCACCACCCACATCACCGCTTTTTGACCATGACCTCTATTCACATGGATACCAACTTAGCAGACGTCACTTTAATCACTTGTTAAATATATCAATTGCAGCTATCCATATTAACGACTGAAAAAATATATACAAATCCCACAACCCTGTACACTTAGGCGTTCAAATTAAAACCGTCCTGGCATAACTAGGCTCCATTTCGTACATTTAGTTTCATTTGCAGGGGGTAACGTGATTATCGGCAGAAACAGAAGTCGAGGTTTCAATGCTCTTCGATGTGCAATCAGTGGGAGGAATGTGAAGTGGTTACGATTAAGCTTGGCTAATAATAGGGTTAGAAAATGTCGTTTTGTTTTCAGAGAGACTTAGTAATGTCACCACCACCTCCGCCTACCGCTTACAATATGCTATTTAGAGTGCATGAATCATTGCATAGAGATCATCACTTGGCGAATCACTGATGACTAATTCTTAATGAAGAACATGAGCGCTTGCAATAACTCTCAAACAGTAGGTAAAAAAGTGAAAATGGGAAAGAAACTTGAACAGGAAGGACTGTGCCATTCTTGCGGCATAATCTAATCTACTGGTTGACGACGCGGTCACCTGGTGTATTAAATCGCTACATCTGCAATTTCCGCTGCTGTTGTTATGTTTCTAGAATAGCCACTTTTCATTAAAAGAAGATAAACAAGAGGTAGTTAGTTGAAACAATGGAAACATGTCTCACTATCCAACTCCATTGAAAACAAGTAACGTACACTCCAATTGCTGTCAATTATTGCATTGATGTCGAAGTCCTCGTCATCTTCACCCATTGGATTGACAAGTGTTTCTGCAACCTAAATACAGTGAAAGAGTGGGTAATAATTCATTTAATAATAAATGTTAGGAATTAGAAAGAGCAATTTTCAATGCACAGGAAATTGGTTTTGAGTTTAAAAGATTTTGCCGGTTAAAATGCTGTGAATCCCAGTTTACACCAACTGCACACAGAAATATATTTTCCAACAAAGATGTAATTAAAGTGCATATATCCTGATCTACCTGAAATAGTTGGTAACAAATGCAATTGGCTTGAAAATTCTTTTGAGGTTATTTGATACCTAAAAGAATGTCTAGCTATGCCTATACGCTTGACAACTCAGTGATAATGAGATGATTACCCAACTGCATTGTCCCAGTGAAGTTAATTAACAATGCCAATAGTTTTTTTCGGTCAAAAGGGAGGATGCTAAAAAGCAAATTTCTTTAGAAAGAAGGTTCAACGACTACTTCTCCTTCGCAAATTAAGTATTATGAATACATCCAACAATGATATGGAGAATCGAGAGATAAAATAAATGTCATCATCGACTTAAACTGGTATCGCTAAAGGGAGGTAATAATGAGAGGGTTCAAGTATCTAGTTAGTTCAAGATGTTAGGTGGCCATTGGGTCTTAAATCCGCTGTGGTTCCACCTTATTTTTTCCACTATCTTCCAAAAGTAGTCCAGGGGTTTATAAGATACTTTCTATAGCCTACCTCTCAATAGACGTATTGATTATTACTTTTTCGAAAGTCTCAACCAAAGCATCAACATCGGAATTGAAGAAAAAAGTCACGTAACCAAGGAACCAGCTCGTTTTTAAACAACAATGAGTGGCATATCAATCGCAAACCAAATTTTTATATCTTAACCTAAGTAGGCAAAATAGTTCATACTAGGTGGTCAATAATTAGAACGTAGGGTCAGAAATTTGCCTTCTCTTCAGTTCGCTCGCCATCTGTTCTAAAACAAATGCTTGCTGTGGCAAAAGGGAGGGAGGCCTCATTTTGATCAGCACATGCATGCACATCTTTTTGAACCTTACCGCTTGGCCCCAAAAAATATGCATTTGAGGTTTAGATTGACGTAATGCTTTGACAGTGTCTGCGTTAAAACTCAATTCTTTAGTCAAAAGTCCTTTATTAATCGTCAGTAAATATCAACTTGATTGCCATTTAGTTACGGAAGTGCTCGATCTTAAAAAAGCTGAATAATTGCCGACAAATCCTTTGATCTCTTTTTTGCTTCAAATAAGCTAGAATTGGCTTTGAAACTTATCCAAACTAGATTGCGAAAAATTTGTTTCTAGGAGTGAATTATGTCAAATATTAAACATGTCTATTAACCAATTCATTTACAGACTAATTTGCCCAATCAAATATCACCCACGGAGATAAGCAAAAGACAGCCGTTTAAATTCAATTAATTTTGTAATAACTAATATAGATTGTTTTTTGTGATTTGGATCATAGAAGTGTTAGTCTGACACGCTTTTCGTTGTTCGAATTCTTGTCAAAAGAATGTTTCACGGTTGGACAACTTCACATTAATGTACAAATCGATCCGAAGGTTCTTAAAAACAAATCATCCACAAAGTACACAGTTTCTTTCATGAGTCATGTTTTGCGAATCTACAACACAGTATTTTACTCTAACGGATTGTAATTTACAATTAATTTGGGATTTTAAATGAGTAGATTACCGAGAGCTTATCTTGACCACGCAAAGAATGTGATAATTGAAGTATCTCAATTGAAGTGTAAGGAGCAAAGCATGTATAGTTAATTCGTACTTTTCAATTTTCAATGAAATAATATTGGCTAAAGTTAAGTAACAGAAGTAGACGAAAATTAAAGAGAATTAGACTTACTTTAAGCCACCCCATGTAGACAATGAATTCCAAGATTGTATAAAGGGGGATGTAGTAGTCTTTTCGGAAAGGTTTAGAATTAACTGAATTAGTCACGATGAATTGACGACCAATTATAGCTGACACAAAGTAGGAGTAAACAGCTAAGGTAACGACCTAAAATATTTAGAGAAAATTAATTTCTGAGGATTAAAAATGATACCTATTCTCCAGGAAAATATGTCAAACAAATTTACAGCTATTGACTATTTAATTTTGATTGACGAACAGGAGCACAATAATTGTTCATGATTTTTTAAGTGATGCAATATTTTTCAAGTGCTTAAATTAAGAAACGCAATGTTAATTCATTTATAAATCTCCGAAATTCTCGAATTTGTGGAAAATTAAACCTTTTTTTACATTTTGGTGGAATGAATCTCCTACTAATTTAACTTAAAAATATAACAAAATTAGTGATAAATTATTGGAAGAGATTAACAACGCTTTATCAATTTTTGGAGTTTTCCTTTATTTTACTTCAGAAATTCTTTAATCGAAATTATATTTGAAGAAAATTATGTGTTTACAAATAGTGGAAGCATAAAAAACACAAACATTTGTAATCATTTTATCAGAAAAAAACTTCTCGCTCATGTGGCTAGTCTTGTGGTGACAAATACTGTTCCTTACTGCTTTTTACCTGGTTGTTTTACTCTGGGGTATTTGCAAAAATGCAAAACGTTCCTCTCTTGGTCGTTAAATTAAACGCTACTCCCGCAACCAATAAGAGAATGCCTTAGAGCCTTCAGTAATTATGAAAAAAAATTGCATATTGTAAAATCTGCGTTTGTATTACTAGCGTAAATGATCAACTTATTGAAGTAATCTGCTCAATCGACATCTACGAAACAGATCTTATTCCACGCCGATTTTTGCTGTCTATGTCCAGTTGATCGCCATGCTTCACCTCTATTGTGGCTACCCTAATGAAAGCTTCTTAAAATTCCTTTTTGTAAATAAAATGGTAAATGCTACATTTATGCCATGGTATATTTTTATACGAGACTAACAGTTTACATAATTTGATTATCTATTCTGTCTGGTTTAAAGTACCGGGAAAAGTAGTAATTTTTCTTTTGAAACCCGATCCGCAAATGTTGTTATGTCTAGAATATCTCGTTAACGTTTTCAAATCCCCTAATTAACATTCAAGATATCAGTGTAACGTTTTATTTGTATGGGGAGTAAGTCCCTCTATCTCCCTTCTAATTTAAACTAAAAAAACGTTTTTTGGGTGGAAAATGACATGAATATCATTTTACTCCATTCACCTGCCAATATAAAAAAACATTTGCCTTTAAAACTTCCCTCTAATGATTTTGTTAAATTTGACATTGAAAACTTTTATATTCCAATGATTTCAAAAATCGATTTGTTAAAAATACTTTCTCACTAACAGTACTCATTTCATTCAATGGTGAACGTAAAATATTTTCTTCCTAGTAATTTTTAATTGAGCGATTTAATTTACTGACTTAGTAATCTTTTTTTCATATATCAAGTAGTTCTTGCCTGTGTGTAAACCAACGGTACGCAAACTTTGTCCATGAGGAAGAGGCGCAACAGAGATTCACGAAAACTGTTGATGACCTAAAGTGCAATAAAATTTCAATATTAATATTATTCTAGATATTAAAAATACGAAAATTTTGACTATTAAAGATGACGAGCTTATGTGTTTGAACTAAATTTAAATTCTGCAATAAATGGAAAATTGCTTGAATTTCAATTTTATTTATTTATCGTCACTTGTCAAATTTTATGGTACAATACCTATTACTTATGAAACAATATTTCTTTAAATATCGGGTTCATATTTTATTATTCGAATGTCTTATTTAGTGAAGTGGGCGCCATTTTCAACATTCAATATACAATACTGTGTCGTGCTTATCCATTTTTCTTAGGATTTAGGGGTGTAAAATGTCATTTGCCACATTTTATGTGTTGCAGTAGACAATCTCCAACACTAACAAAGGTCTTTATTGACCGAATAAATATTTCCAAGCAAAAGTTTTGGAAAATAACATCTTAGTTTTGTTGGAAAAACAGCAATTTTGAAGCAAATTGGCTGTGGTGATTCACCTGTTCTGATCTTTTAGTTATGACTATGTTATTATTTTAAGGTAAAATTTCACATGGTAGGTTATTTACGCCAAGCTTAATTATCAATGTTATATGATATTATTACTGAGGATAATTTACATAAATTAATTGGACAATTCATTTCATCAAGCCTCTAAAATTATTACACGGATCGTCAATTTCGTCAAAATCGATTGATTTCAAGGCCCTAATTACTCAAACTAAATACCAGATTAAAGAATAGGGGGTTTGAGATGCATTACGGATCTAATAATAGGTTTTTTCTTAGAGGAAAATTTGGTTTGAGAGTCATTTTTAATCGATTTTAGATACTAAAAAACCGTACACAAAGAAAACAAATGTTTTGTGCCAATTACGCAACGGTAAATTACATTAAGATTATTAATATGGGCAAAAAGGCTTTAATCCTTATTAATTTAAACTCATACAATTTAATTTAATAATGTGCTTTAATATTCCAAGGTGCACATTACAAGTATAAATATAATAGTTGCTTGTAGGCAAGGGTGGGGCCGGGGTGGGGTGGGGGATAATAGTTGCAGCCTAATAGCCAGGTACCTTAAATTTGAATTGACAGTCACGCATTCTGAACTTATTTTATTCAATTTCAAAACTAAATACTTGTTGGCGTAATAGGTTATACTGGTGTACTTTCTGCTAATTCTTTTTATAAGAATATTATTGTGACTCATAAAAAGGATAAGTTTAGCCAATTTTATTCTGGGAAGCAATTACAGTCAGTTAACAGTAATAAACTAATAAAGCAAATGAACACAAGAAGTCAAGAATAAAAAGTATAAAGTGGTTCAAGTTGTCAATTATTTACTAAATTTCTTAATTGTTATCACCAAAGTCCAATGCCTATTGACCTGGTTTCATTCATAATGATCGTTTTTGTCATGTCATTTATTTTTTTTCCATCAGTGATTGGAAAGTCCAGATGAGTCTAAATTGCAATCGACGGCTTGCATCCTTAACAACTTACAACTTTGCATCTAAACTATCAAATGTTTTCAACAAATTTAAAATCCTTTATTTAGCAACCTAATGACAACGTGAGAATAATCAAAACAGAAGATTTATTGAGTCTTTTTTCTTTTAAATTTAAATTTCAAAACTATGGAGTGCCTTGTTGCATTTCAATAGAATTTTAAATCTTCAAACGAACTGAATGCAATTTTATTTTCTTCAGCAATCGATATGCACTCTGATTCCAAATTCAGCTTCATGTTTTAAAACTGCTATTGATAATTGCACAAACTATTTTCATTATCATTAATAAAATGTTATAACAATTAGAGTCAGCGCCAAAATTTATTGTCGAAAAATTTTTAGTAGTCACTTAAATTATTTAAATTGCCAATTAAAAGGTTGGTGTTTATACCTTGTTTAAAAATATATATCATGTCCAGGAATTTTTAAGTTGCGACAATTCTGAATATCTTTCAGTTGTACTAATTATACGATTAATACCTTTCTTGAAATCAGAACAACAATTCTTTTAGTAAATTTTCTTAAAACGGCAATAGTTATCAACTAAAATTGGAATATTTACGCTTCAAAGACATTTTAGAAATATAAATGACATATAATTAAAACAAAATATTTTAATGAGTCTTTATACATGGTAAAATGAAAATTCAACGCTAACGATGTAGGTCATTAGCCAGAATCCTGCTTAGTAAATAGCAAAGTTATAAAAATTAATGGTAACTTGAAATAATATATAAAAATGTGTTTGGATTGTGGGTACTTTTATATGCGATCACTTCCTCTGATAACGTGTCAACTTTAATTTCCCACCGTTGACCCTAAATTGCTCTCTTTAAGGTATTCCAAATGAGACGAACCACTAATTTCTTAGTTCAGCGCTACTTTGCCAAATACGCGTTTTAGGAGGCAAAAAAGTCAACAAGAGAAGCGCATTTCATGGGAAAGAGAAAACGAGCATGAAAATGTTTCTAAAAGTTAAATCCATCACAACTCTTTGAAATTTAAATTCACCGACTCATAGCCAAAGTTCTGTATTAATTTCGTATTCGGGAAATATATTGGCAAATAAACACTTGGGATCATATTCTAATTTTAAGTAAACGTGAAACTTTTGAAAGTTAGTTTAATCTAATTATTTATATACACTTCGAGAATCAATGGGTAATTGACTTAAAATGAAAATAATAGGTGTGCATGTCTTTGATTAGCAAATAAATTAGAGTCTAAATATTACTTGCTATTATATCTACGTGTTTTAGTGGGGTTCACACAGAGGTAGTCCTAATGAACGCTGCGAGATTAAAGTTCCCTTGCAATCCCCATCTGCAAGTCTGCACACTTATTAAAATTATTCAAATGACAATTCAGTTATACCACTTAGACCAATCGACCCAAATATTTATTTATTTATATCAAATGGCAGGCATTATGATAGTTATCATTAGCCCTTTCGCTGACTTCAGGCTTCACAGATGGGAAGGAACATCAAAGTGAAAAAAGTCTTGGTGGGGG
>UZAE01000586.1:0-20964 GCA_900617975.1 Rodentolepis nana | reverse complement strand
ATAACTATCAAAACGTCTGCCATTTGAAATAAATAAATGTCTCAGAATCATTGGTTAAGTCAGGTCCTCAATCACTCAGAATGATCGCAATAAATTCGCATGTCCATGCTCAACACTGTACAATTACACTTGAAATTCATCAGACATTTGAATAGGATGGGATTTGGATGACGACGAATCAACTCTCCAGCATAACACGGGTAAGTGAAGAGAAATACATTTCTATGTTATCCATACAAAGGGTTCATCACTAAATTGATATTAGGAACGAGAACTTGATCGTTTTCGACAACGCTAGTGTGGAAAAACAATTGATGTCCCCAACTTCGATAATCTAGAAGACAATACTAGAAGTCAAAAGAGACAAAGTTATTTCGCTCGAAAAGTGACAGTCTTTCAACATAACCGATGACCGCAAGGCGGGCTGTTCAAACAAGTATGAACCTCCCCCCCCCTTGTACCCCCCTTCAAAAAAGCGCTGAAATTAAATTGGCAGGTCCTAAGCACATCCCTCATATTTATCCGACACTCACCTCGTCCCACTATCACTTTTCAGAGCCACTGCGCTCACTTCAAGAAAAATGATTTTGAAAAGTGGCCGAAGTTTGGAAGACGTCCGAACGATTATTTTAATCCGAAAAAAAACTATATTTACGCGTGTATTACGGAGAGAAGGAAAGCAATAATCAAAATAAAGGCAGAAAAATCCGATACTCTCGAGGTAGATGCTAACGGGCTTAAAAACAGTGTCCGGTAGAGAAAAGTCCAATTTGTATTTTTCAAGGCTTCGTAAAAATCATTCTAAGCAATTAAACATTTTAATCTAATATCAGAGACGGACAATGGAAAGGTAACTATTAAAATAAAATACCCGACTTTTAAATATATTCAAGAGCATGCAAATTGACAGAAACGACATAACACTCGAAAATCAATCTTTGAGACGATAACTACTGTAAATGCATATCTTTACAAGATGTAATTACTAAATGAAAGTGAAAATAGAAAAATATGAAAATCGCTTTCTTGAAATGAACAGAAATTACTTTCACAGGTATATGTCGAAGGGTTGAAGGATAAGTCACGCAAATTGTAACCCTATAGGCATCTATGAATGATTGCAGAATTATGGACATGAATCGATACAAAGACCATCAAGACAAATCGTGCAAAATTCACGGTAGTCAAAGTAAACCAAGCAGCTAAAGAGAGCAGCACAGGCGAGAACTCCTTCACCATCACCTCATTTTAAATGAATCTTCACATGCATCGCTTCATTCCAAGAGAGTTACTCCTTAATTTCAACCTCAAAGGGGAAAAAGACTTACCAAATACACGCCAACCAATGAGCAATGAGCACGAAGATGGAAGTAAGGAGAACAAGAATTGCAGTACCATATTCGGAGTATCGGTCCAATTTTCTTACTACGTTGATGAGACGCAACAGACGGGCAGATTTTAGTAACCCTGTGAGC
Source organism: Rodentolepis nana (assembly GCA_900617975.1). Taxonomy (NCBI): domain Eukaryota; kingdom Metazoa; phylum Platyhelminthes; class Cestoda; order Cyclophyllidea; family Hymenolepididae; genus Rodentolepis; species Rodentolepis nana. Next base: position 19,489 of record UZAE01000586.1, on the reverse strand, counting down.
GCTGTTGGTTGCTTTAAAAAGGAATGAAAGTTGAGTAATTCACTCACAAAATGGGTAAACACAATCCGTAGGACCGCCAATATGTCATTACCTTCCCTTCCCTAAGATATATGATTCAGCATCGAAGGTACGGTAAACTCATAAAGACAGAGATGTATCCAAATATAAGAAATAATGAATCGATTAGTCTTTTTAAATGCCAAAATCTAGTGCATAATGACAATAATAAACGTACGGAAAATTCAACGACTGTTTTTACAGCACATGACGAAGGAAAAGTAAATTATGTAAGAAGGGAAAGGAGAGAACTCTAAAAGACGCTGAGATTAATGAACAGTAAAGTACTCTTAGTTAAATTGCTATTAGGATTCGAGTCGTGCAGTGTTTGCTTAAAACGTATTTCACTGTGGAGGTTTAAAAATCCCCAATTTGTACCTACGTCAAATAAGAAATTCGTGCCCACGAAGCTAAGTGCTTATTGGCAAGTTGATAAACCCAGATATTCAGTCGACACCTCTTGCTGGATGGCTCAAAAGATGGCCACATCATCGAAGTGCCAGAATTTAAAGCCATGTAGATTAGACTTGGAAGAGTAATCTCTGTTATTTTAAAATCACGTGAAGTAGTATCATTATCGGGCTATTTTGACAATACTTTGAATTGACCGAATCTGAGCTATGAATTAAGACCAAATTAAATTGGTGCAACAAGATAAGCAACAGTTGCCACTCACCTGTTTTCAACAGAAGGAACTCAAAGTCGAAACCTACATATAACCTTTTAATTAAATGAAATAGTTACATTAAAAATAAGTTAGGACTAATAGGATAAGCTTACATTTAAGTGATAATTGATTATTAAATTCAAAACCACCTCTCGTCTTCCAAGCACAAAGACGTCCATGACCAATAAAAGAACTCTGATTATCACTTCGATAAAAGAGTGAACTTTTTCAATACACCTTGAAAAATTAGGCGCATATTAGGAATTCACCAAGAGAAAATTTGATAAAAACTTTGTTAGTTATAGCCTTAGGCCATTTACGAGGAAAAAAATCCACATTGAATGGTCGACCACTTGGAGCAATCAAAACAGTCCAAAATAAGCACAACAGGAAAGGAAGCAAATCATGAGCATAAGAACGAAATAAAAACAAAGTGAGAGCTCTTTTAATTCAATATACAAAGTACTAGACAAAAATGCAGCAAAACCAAGCAAAACTCAATGGGTGTAATGAAAAGTGAGCCGATTACTTAGAACTTTGGCAATTGATTTACATAAATGTAATCAAAGTCCTTGGAAAAAAGCCCTTGGAACCCAAACAAAAATGGACAAAAATAGCACTTCCCACACCCCGTTACTATTACCCATAGTGAAACAAAAAATTATTTTCTCGCAGAGAACAGTAGATTGAACCAATAGGTGTGTCAAAGAAGGGGAAGACTTAATAGAAGTAAACTAGAAATTTGAACATTAAGAATTCTGTATTCAGAATGGTGTCTCCACTTTTCTAAATTCGGCCCACAAGTTTCTGGGCAGTCCAAATCCGAAAGGTGAAGAACGCAGCGACCAGTTGGTCAACTTCAATCGCCAATATAGCATAACTTCAGTTGGCTAAAATGACCATTAGTTTAAACTAAAAGCTCTTTCAATTCGGAAGATATTTCTTATTGTTGAGTAATGATTTATCGTCAAATAGAGTGAATGAACAACAATAGCCTTGGTATTAGTTCAACCTCTTCCATACTATTTGGTCCACTCAATTTAGGAAAAATCTCAAATCAATATCGACAGCACTTTTATGCTTGAATGCTTCACACATTAAACGTTAACGTGGCTTACTGCATGGAAATAAGATCTTACGCCTTCATTGAATATTACGCGAAATTGCTAAATTCTTGTAGTTCAGATAATTTCAGCTTAATAGAACTAATTGTGACTTCAAGCAATGTTCTGAATGATTATGTTAGAACACAGTTCTCACCGTTTTAATTAACAAGGGACAACAAAGTCAAGGAAAAGATGAGATGATGGACTCGCTTAATATTGGAAATTGGACCACCATTAATGCACGGGCATTTTAAAATTCCTAATTGAATAGAATTTTGGTAAAATAAGGTCTCAGTTCCCCGCTCCCATTTAAAGCCAATCTGCCTTTAATAAGTTTATACTGACTTCAAGCATTGACTCCCCATTTACTTCTTCCAGTCATTAACCAATCTCACTTCCCCATTTATTCAACGCATTTACTGCATGAAAACCCCCCCTCCCCTCCCCTCCCACCACCCAACCCCCCTCCTCCCTCCACCCCATTAAAGAAAGCGTCAAAGGCACCAAATTTATATACGTGGAAGGTATTTTGAAACCGCTTTTATGAGAAAATTGCATTCTACCACACCTCCAAAATTGATTAAAATAAGGAGATGGGTTTGACCATCACGTCACTGGGTGTGGTGTACCGATAAATTACGGTCAGATGTTTTGCAAAATTGGCGTTGATCGATGGTCCAGTATAGGCACTTTGAGGAAAGATCCATTCACTCGTTCGACTCCAGGTTTTTACGAAAGATTATAGTCGTTGTTTGGATAGCAACTTCAAACAAGATTGAGCAGTTCATAACTCTACTTAGGAGAGTAGTAAAACGTTATTTTACACAAGGGCTTCATTATCATCTCGACAAAAAACGGGACTAGAAGTCAAAAAATTAGCCCAACCATGTACTCAACAATGAGTATTTATTGTAGAAGGCGCAGATCATGCCAGATAGAATACACTTAAAGCACAGTATATAGTGGATAACGCTTTTTTTCATGATCCAGGCAAATGACTGACAAACGTTTTTTACATACACACACAGTTTTCAAATAATCAAAAATGGAGATATAAAAGTACAGACCAACCAACCTGTTTTTCGTATGATTTAGAGATGACAGCATCGAATGGAATGGCTGCAACAAGGTCGATTATGAACCAACTCTTGAGATAGTGAAAGGCAATCTTCTTAGGCTGGGAGACCACCTCGTCATTCTTGTTTACATAGGTTGTCCGAAAGTTGATTATAATGTCCATAAAGAACATCACATCGACCAACTTATCAGCAATACCCAAAATAGTTTGCTGGCCAGCCGAGCGTGGTTGGGCATTAGAGCAGGCGGACACCTGAAATAAAAAGAGCAATTGAAAGTAGATTAACCATGAAAAGTTCGAAAATTAAATGGTCACACGCATTTATAACCAATAATCAGGAGGTAGGGCTACGCTATGATTAACAGTGGTTGCGATGTTACATCATATTCCTACGATATCCATAAACGTAATCTTCAGTATCAACATGGGGTGTGCGATAGACTTACCTCCACGTGGTGCACCCTGGGCAACGTATACTCATACGGCAAGAGTCTATTAACCGGCAGTTGACTTCTGACTTCAAACTACCATCACCCCACTGTATGTCATATTCGATCCCTTCACAGTACTCGTCTTACCTTTTTCTCTACCTTTGTGCCTATCTGCCTCTTTTACATCTGTGAATCGCCCTTCTGTTCCCCACCCCTCGACTTTCTTCTACTTTGATGAACCTTCCCTCTGTGAAGCCCGAAGTCAGCTAAATGGCTACTGATAGCTATCAAAACGCCCACCATTTGAAATAAATAAATAATCGTGATACCCTTATCCATTTTGGCCCATTTGAATACCTTCTTCGCTTAATCATGAAACAAACTCCGCCAAGCAGCTTATTGATTACATCCGTGGTCTAACATTTACCTAGTGCACTTTGCACTCCCCCAAGCAATCCGTTTTTTTTCTATTTACTGACGCCACTCTTCCAACTTGCCTAATAATAAACCCGTCTACTAACGACACATTTCACCCTAGTAGTAACTGGGCTGGAATGAATCCTACTTAGTTACCTTTCATTGCCTTAAATTAACATATTCGCAGATAGAACCCCTCCCCCCTTACGATAATGTCGGTAGCTCAAAACTACTCAAGGAAAGGAGGCCTTGAAAAAACAACAATGAAATCACAAAATTTCCTTCGGCGATCAATACTAATGAGGTTTGATCGAGCAGACTTGAATAAAAACGAAAAAAATAACAAAAAAACACTTTTAGAATACATTATGTCAATGAACAGCACTTGGCTGGAGTAGGGAGATCTCACGATTACTGCAGTGAAAAAAACTCGTTTTCTGCCATAATTGCCTATTCACATGAATGAATGAGAAGTGAACCCGTGGCAATTGATTTGACAGCAATGATTGGGACACAAAACGTAGTATAAATAATTGCATTACTTTTGGCAACAAATTGCCATAAAATTAAAATGATTTCTTGGAAAAAAAGCTGATTCACCTCGGATAAATAGACTAATGTTTAGTAAAATATGTGTTAACTCTAAGCACCTGTCACCAACTAACCACTGCAATTATGAAGATTACCATGACACCACCAGTCAATCTTACAAAATTACGTAGTATGAGATAAAAAGCAAATTGTCAACTTTTACTCTTGTAAAACTCTAATTCACAAAAGCTAAAGCTCATTAAACAGTCTCCAAATTAGTTGCGTAGACTCGTTATTCTAAATCAAAGGAAAACCACCTTATCGATTGAAAATTTGCCAATCCCGCCCTAATATTGGCTTAATTAACGCAAAGACCCAAATTGTGGCTGATTATTCTGATCAAATAAGCTCCAATCAAACTTGAATTGAAGCAATTTTAAATTTTTTTGAGAGCTTCATTTGAAATAGAAGCCACACAACAACTAGCTTCCTTTTCAAGCAATGCCGATTGAGACACTGCTCATTAGTGATGATCGCGAACAATAGATGAAGATGAATAACTTCTAAATACTCTGAAGATAAGTGATCTCCAATAGACAACAACGTAGGCTAACCAGTAGAAATCAAAAGCTTCTCCCATGCTAGCACACAAACACACACACACTTGCGCGTGGCGACGAAAGGTGAACTTTGACTTCTGATAGGGAAATTAAGTACAGTTTAAAATAAGATATTTAATTAACTTTCATACAATTACATTAAAATCCTTCAAGCTAAACACCTGGAAAATAACTATCAGAGTTCGAATAGGGGGAACTGTGGTTAATCATCCCGTTTAAAAGGTTTTGTCCGCCTCATTTACTTGATACTGCCCTGTAAACATAAATGAAGTAAATCGATATGACCAAACATTTAATTAGATCAAGTGGTCAATAAGCGATTAGTATGGGAAACATTATCTCTCTTGAAAGCACAAGTTTAAAATGAAAAACGATACATGAAATATTTGACACTGGACAAAATTAATCCTCAAAATGGAGCTTGCAATACAACACTTCCGGAATTTAAACAAAGCGAGACAATTCACATTTCGAACCAATTACATCCTCCACTTGGTCCATCTACTCCACACTGAATTACTTCGATTTTTTTATTCCATGCGCTGTGTTTTAACTACAATTTGGAAAAGTTTTGTATTGACCAGTAGGTTTTAAGCAACTACTAAAAATTAATATTTGTGGAGACGAATTTTGTGACTATAACATTGTGCAGAAAAGTAGGTGCAAAGTAGAAAAAAAGGAATAACATTAGAAAATTCATCTAACTAAGCAAATAAAACGAATAATAAAATTTAGATTAATGGGGGAACATTTCAAGAACACAATCCAATATTGTCCATTGTGGGATATAGAGTTAAAGTACAACAATAAGACAAGATATCGGGTTTATTAGTGGGTCAATTTAGAAAGTCCTAGAGCGTGAGTAAATTTCAGCTCAATTCCTATAATCGGTAAAGGCTCATATATAATTCCTGTTGAGGTACTGTCTTTCAATTTCTCAGCTACTAACAATGGCCACTATTATCAAAGGAGAATGTGAGGAGTTGAGACTGGTCGATAGGACATCAATAAAAAGTGGTGCAGAAAATGGAGGCAAAAAAGAAACAGAGGGAAAATGTGAAAAAAACAAGGCATTTGTACTGAGAGCATAAGACCGACTCGTGAATAAATGGGTCGATCAGATGAGTCATTCTAAACCATAGGCGAGTGGCATTCAGTAATCGATATTTTGTGGCTGCGCTTTGGGCATACGGGGATTGAACGCAAGGATTACATTCGATTTACGTAAGCTTAAATCAAAGTTGCATCCAGAAATTGTGATAAGTGGCATATAGGGCTTTATCCAACGACGCAATGGATTAAAAAGAACCACTTGGTGCAACAACAAGGTGAATGTCTTTTTGGCAGTTATCAATTGCTATTTAGCGTATCTTTCCAATGCCCAAAGCGAGATCTTGCTGTTATTAGCCAAAGCATAGGAGCAATTATTGTATAACCAAAGCCACGAAAGTGCCTCTGAACAGAGGACACACGAAAGTAAGCAAAAACGAGACCACAAAAGAGAATTGAGCCGGAGTATTGCAAATAAAGTGAGATATTTGGAACCTGGGACATAGGCCATCGCTTCTTATTCCAGCACTTCTCAGCTGCACATATTAGGATCTGTACCTCGTTTCTTGATAGAGTTCGTCCAGGACAACATTATCATACTGGATATATTTTACCTCAATAGTCACTATACCATTGATTCATTTAATAATTTCAAATCTAAACTGTATGCTTTGTTCGACAAAATTAGTACACTACACAACATGCTAGCATTCTCAAGAATTAAGTCATAGTTCGTGGACGATAGTTAACTTCTGTAATATTCAAGGCTATGTATCAATAAAAACAAGTAGTACGTCACTCCAAATCGATAAATTCTAGACTATTAGAATCCTGGAGTTATTGAACAGTAAGCAACAATTCGCCTCACTAATATATAAAGATTTGTTGGAAATGCATTCTTCCGAGAATACTGTAAATTAGGCATCTGAGGTAATTTTGACGAAATGAAGCGAAAGTGAACTCCTTTTTCTGATGGGGAAAGGTTCAGGAAAGACATTAGTCTTATTGAAAAGTTCGTTATGCATAAGCAAACTATGGAATAATGTTTATCAAATAACACAACTAAAATGTGGCGAAACTATTTCGCACAGAATAAACCGCACAAGTAGAAGCCAATTCCAACTGTCGAACTCTAGGACCCTTGTGCTGTCAATTCAATCTCTCAACTAACAAAAAAGAGACATTAAAGAGGATTCAGGTGTGCCAATGGACTTGGTAATTAATATCACCAAAAAACTTGAATAGATGCAGAAATGCTTCACTCTGAATGGAGTTAAAAATCCAAATCAAGTGTTAGTTAATTATTATTTTTGTGAAGTACTTGAGAAATGGGTAATTTAGATTGACAGATAAATAGGCGTTTACCTTTCAACACCAAGAAAATCAGAAATAAGAATAAGTTAACTAAGAAATACATTGCAAACAATTTTAAAATCTTTCCGAAAATTGTACATTAGATGGGCCTGAACAACTCTATTAAAATCAAATAAGCTCTTAATTGTAAATCCAGTGTAGAAAGATCATATTTGTTAACAGTCGCACAACTTAAATTGTAACAATTCCCCCCCCTATAATAAAACATAAAAACGAAACGTCAATAATATTTCAGAAGTACCGAACATGAGGCAACTATAGCATACGTTTCGAAGAGAGAATGGTGATGGACTATGTTCTAGAACATAATGCCTCAGAATCATTGGTTGAATCAGATTCTCAATTAACTCTGTTAGAATTATCGCAGAAAAACTCGCATATCCATACTCAACACTGTGCAATTACACTTGAAAGTCATCAGTCATTTGAATAGGATGGGATTTGGATGATGACGAATCAAATCTATAGCATAACACGGGTAAGCGGAGAGAAGTATATTTCTATATTATCAATACAAACGGTTCATTGTTCCCTAAACCGAATTGCCATTGGAGACAACAAGTCGATCGTTTTCAACAACGCTAGTGTGGAAAAACTATGGATGTCCACAAAGGCAGCCACTCAATCCATCCCCTAACCGATGTCTTGGTTGATACCTCGGTAACGGTCTAGACATCTTTTGGGATGAGAGTAGAAAAATTTAATAGCGAATTCCTAAAGCCGAGCGAAGCATTTACAGTCGAAGTTCATGGTAGTCAACAGCTCGGAAAACTGAGTCAGAAATTATGCGCTTTAAGTATAAACACATAAACTCAAGATTTTGTACTGAATTTTGTTCGCAGTTGGCCTATTAAAAATGGCTTAAACAGCATGCTAATTACCAACACATCAGTGAAAACAATATTAAAGAACACATGATGTAATGACCGAAGTACACCGAAAGAGATGTAAAAAGCAAAGCGACTGCTTGTAGACTCACATTATGATTGAGCAAAAAAGCCGCATTGTAAGGCGTGAAAATTGCCGTATAGATGACCAAAATGAGAATAAACCAATCCCACACGGCTCGAGTTGGACTGTAATGCTTGAGAGTGTACTTATGCATGTGTTTAGACTCAAGTTTCCTCTTTTCGTGAAGGTCCTTATCTAAGGAAAGTATCTACAATTGGAAAAAAAATTGGAGCATTAATGAGCTCGAAGGCTTAGGGAATTGGAAAAAATCCTAAATAAAAATACCTTGGCGAAAGTGTCAGTGACATGAGACTTCGATTGATCCCCATGTTTGCCAAGCACGAGCTGGAGTGTACCAGCATCACTCAAAACAAGAGATGTCTGAGAAACTGGAGCTGATAAAAGTCTACTTCCACGAGTAAGTAGAGATGGGAAAACATACCGACTACACCTAGCACCCAACACAGCCGATGCTGGCCGAACGCGATCAGTAGTAGACTCAGTTTCTGAGGATTGTAGCACAGGCCATAGGGGGGCATTTGTGCAAGACTTGGGACGAATTTCCGATCGCTTGACTGGTGGTTCATTACCTACGGAAACATGGGAGGTTGGGGCGGAGGAACGAAGTGTAACAGAATTTCCCGTATCCATGCTAGTAGAATCGAAGCGAGTGCACAGTTGGAGAGACTCTGGATTAGGTCGACAACCTTTTTTAGGATCGACAGCTTCAGGTGAGCTTTTGGGACCATTAAGAAAGAGGCTGGAAATGGACACACGATTATTGTTTTCGGTAGGAATGTTTTCTGAAGGTCGACGACTAAGGACAACTTGCTTAGGTAAGACCTCATTCCGAACGGATTGACTCAAGTGGTGAGTGCGATGAAGATTACTTCTTGGGACCTCTTTGCCGTTACGATGAAATATCATGGTGGCAATATTGGAAAGACGACGTGAACTAACACGTCGAGATGGCTTCTTGTCTGGCTGAACCTGTTCGACTGCTTCAAAGAAGATGATATGCAATGCAATACGACCCAGCTCATCAGTAAGCGGGGTGACTGTAAGTTCACATTGCCGTACTTCATCTGTGTAAAAAAGTGGAAAGGATAACAAAAAATAAACAGTTACCTTTGCGAGTGTAGAGACTTAAAAGGATTTTCACCTCACGATCACAAACTAATCCATCTGATAAGGCCTGTATTGACTCTGAAGTAGTATTTTCGCCGTACAAAAATGAAAGAGAAGATGATTTTAAAAGTAATTGCGCTTTGGTGAAAGAAAATAAGTCACAAAAATCTGCACTGCAATAAATAATTGGATTCGATGCAATTTTTGAATTTGCAATAATAAAAGCGGCATCTGGAACAGCTAATAGAATTAAAAAAAGAACCTACATTGGTTGTCAAATTTTTTAATAAGGGTGTCAATGTAGGTATTTTTGGGAGCGATATGACCCCGCCTAACGGGCATATTCGAATGAACGCATGTGCTATGAAGGTAAAATGATTTGAACTGTGCGCTAAAAGAAAAATCTAAATTCTTAACTATTTTTGTTAAATTAAATACAAAAATGATTTTAAAAATAACAAGTCATTTTTGTATATGTTTTGTTTGAATTGTTAGTTGAGTACCCGCACTTTTTGTCTTGGGGCTGATTGTACGCCAATGGTCGACAAGGTTGGTAAGATATTTGGTTGTTTTAACATATTTACATCAAGAACTTGGGTTTAGGTGTTTTCGCTCGTTCGGGCTCCGACTTTGTGGTCAACGATAATTGGAAGCTTGTTCGAAAGATTGGTAGTGGGTCATTTGGTGAAATCTTTCTCGGAATTCACGTTCAGACCGGTGAAGAAGTCGCTGTTAAACTAGAACGAGTGTCTGCCAGACACCCTCAGTTGTATTTTGAAAGCAAAGTGTACAAAATCCTCGCTGTATGTTTGTCGATTTATGATTCATTTCAACTAGGACACGCCTGGCCTACCACATATACAATACTTTGGTCTTGATGGGGTCAATAATCTTTACAACGCCTTGGTTATGGATCTTCTGGGTCCCAGCTTGGAAGAACTTTTTAATTTCTGCAGCAAGTGCTTCACAATGAAGACAGTATTAATGTTAGTTGACCAGATACTCTGGCGTCTTGAGTTCATTCATGCTCGTCATTTTATTCATCGAGATATTAAACCAGATAACTTTCTTATGGGTATTGGCAAACATTGCAATAAGGTCTTCATTATTGACTTTGGTTTGGCTAAAAAGTTCAGGTATGTATTACGACGCTAGTACTTTGTTTGATTTATATCTTTCTAATCTATCTCCATTTTGATTTAAAATAGAGATGGCAGAACACGTCGTCATATAGCTTATCGGGAGAACAAAGCCCTTACAGGAACTGCTCGTTATGCGAGCATTAATGCTCACGCTGGAATTGAACAATCTCGTCGTGATGATTTAGAATCCCTTGGTTACGTGCTCATGTATTTCCTCTGCGGTTCACTTCCCTGGCAAGGTCTTAGGGTGAGTCATTATTGATTTTTACTGAGTCGCGCGTTCTATTCTTTGTTGTCCTCGTTATCTCATTTTCTTTTCCGAATGCTCTGTTGTTTCTGATTTTCTTTGTGTTTTCGCTCATTCATCATTTTATTTATTTTACTCAATAATTTTCTCGTACATCAGTCATTTATCGAAACCAAAACTTTCTGTTTCACATTTATGCAATCCTAGAACCTCACGGTCAATGAATGTAACTCCGGTCTTTTATAATTAGATGGCTTTTAATGGGGATTTTAGTGTTCTACATGTTTACTTTATGGAGATTCATTTATCAGAGTCCGGAATTGTTTGCATGATTACAGATTATAGTTATCCAGACTAATATGTGTCTATTCGTCTAAATATTATATCTTTGAAATGGTACATTTATTAAATGTTTCTATTTTGATAGATACAATCATTGAGCAACTCCACTTTTCTTTCATCCGAAATTTCCCTGGAATTTTTAATTGTTTGTTTAGTGTTTTATTTTCTTTTTCATTCTAAGCCTTTGCTTTTTTGAGAACAGGTCTCAATTAACACTGTCTAAGCAAATCCTTCAAAAATCCCCTTTTCGGTATTGAGTAATGCAAAAGTATCAAAGCGCGAAACTGTGAAGTTGACAACCTTGTTAGTTGTTGTGAAAACACAATGGTTTTCCATTAGAGCATGAGATAAATTCAGCTAAATCCTTTTGCTACGAGAAAGATATCAAGATAGTTGCTTCTTCTAATCCCTGCACCCTTCAATTTCCTTTCCAATTTCCTCCTTCTCATGCATCCTCTAAATCTTTATGCTCCTTTGTATTAATTTGAACCTTTGTATAGTGTGCTTGCTAATAAATTATTATTAAGTTCATACATCCTACAATATCATTACGCTAATAGGTGTTTGTTGTTCAAGGCCGCACAATAAATTATCAGGACTGCTAATGTAATTCCAGCTAACACAAAATTGGCAAATTTTTAGATGTTACAACTTATAAATAACAATGTTCAGTTACCTCATGAGTATTTTCCAATGTCGTTAGTTTTTTATGGGGGTGGTGGGGGAGGTGGAAATATTTCATAATTGAAAACGGGAAGAAGGCATAAATGTTACTAACTTTAAGGTAAAGATGTATCGATTGTTTTCACCTAGACAAGTCCAAAGGACTTGCTACTCTCGATTTCAAATATACGCTAGTTATGCACGTCTTTATACACTGCGAATAATTTGGAGACGAAACTCAGTCCTCTTCTTGTGTGCTTGTATGTGAGCGTTTTTATTTGTATTCGTGAATTCATAATTAAATGACGCACACACCCTGAGAGATCGTGGCTCACTTGTGTGATCGAGTTTAATTGCGCATGCGCATTTATGGTGATTTAGACTTTAATCCTCATATATTTGACCCATTCTTATCTTCTTTATGTGTAACCACGTTAATGTTCAACAGCAGGCGCCCTTTTCTCCTCTCCTTATTGGAGTTCAGCACGATTTTGTGAATTCATAGTTTGTTCTTCGCTGAGTTTGCGAAAAAAATGCGCGCAAGGATTGATTTAATTTATGTCGCCTCTAGTGTCTATTTCGATTGCTCCTTTTATCTATGCCAAGTAATCATTTTTTTCGTTAAATTCATTTTCCATCTTTGAGGGGGTCTTCTATTAACTTTTGCAAATTTGTTTAGTTTCATGGAATATACTGCATTGTTCATTGTCGTTATGGCAAATTTATGCCCGAGGGAAATGAATATTGTAGAGGTGTTTATGAAATTAATGGGGAAGTGTACTTTACTTATCAATATAACTAAGTAGTATATAGTGGTTGAGTACCTAATATCGTCTACTGTTCTATAATGCAATGAATTCAATCGGTGATATCAGACGGCTCCTTAAAGTCTATTTGAATTTGTCTTTATACTTGTGTTTTTTCGGTGCCTTCCCCCAGTTACCCCATTGACTAGGCTTTATTTCATCTTAGCAGAATTGGGTTGTTTATTTTGAATTTTCTGTCTCTCCGTTGGGAACAAGCCACTTTAAGTTTTAGATCCTCCTCCATTTTGGAATAAGTCAAATATTTTGGTTTTTTAACGTCTAACAGAGTTTGATTGGGAATTACGTCTGCTCTTTTTACAAAATATTTATTCTTTAGACTTTATTTGGATGGGTATTATTATTAATTGCTATGTGGCTTTCAAACTAAATGAGCGGATTATCTCCGCTGTCTTGGACGCAAAAATATCTCCATGTCAATAAACGCCTCAATCTTGTCAACGCGACCAATTCGGACGTACGATTTTTTTTGCCTTCAGACGACTTTGAATGGATTATGGGAAAATTCAAATAATTACAAACATTTTTAATTTTCAATTTGCTTTTCTTCCTTTTTCACTATTGTACTTGGAGTGCGTTGGTTATTACTACCCTTTTCATACTTCAGAGTAGCCTTAGGTTCATTGTTTTGATTAGTTAATGTAACGAAAGTACTTGCAAAAACAGTTTTTTTCAAGTCACCTTTTTTAACATTCCAGAATCTTTTATGTAGGCTAAATAGTGGTCGTGTCTACTCTGGGCTAAAATTTGGCACGAGAAGTAAGGTCTGTTTTCTAATACCCCTATTATCGATTAACTAGACGTAAGTTCTACTGCTTTTTTTAAGCAAATACATGACTTTTTTCAAAGGTACGTTTTGCCAATCTTGATGATTTTGGATATCTGTATCCTGACACCTATTGAACTCCCGATCTTTACGATTACAGTCATCATAATCGTAGAATTTGGGCCAATGGATATTGATTCTGTATAGGTCTACTAACGAATCGATTATCTAATCTATATATGGATTTTTAGGTTGATTGGCACTTGAATTAAATGTATGGCTTTTTTATGCATCTAAAGGCAAACACAAAGAAACAGAAGTATGAGCGAATTCACGAGAAGAAGATGTCAACGCCAATCGAAGCTCTCTGTCGTGGTTTCCCACCTGAATTCGCTCTCTACCTAACCTATGTTCGTAATCTGCATTTCGATGAAACGCCAGATTATACTTTCTATCGCGGTCAATTCCGCTCGCTCTTCAAAGCTCTGGCTTTTAGTTGGGACTTTGTATTCGACTGGACTCTTCTGCGTCAGAAGTCGTCTGCCTTGCAGCAACACTCAAATGCGGTGGCCCATGTTATGCCAACTGTTGGCGGTACAACAGTAGGAGGAGGGGGTGTAAATGCTGGCGGAGCTTCCGGGTCAAAGATGATGCCCTCGACGAACACGGCTGCAGCTACTTCGGGGGATGATGTAGGTTTTGGAACGACTGGAAAGCTCTAGAGTGAAGGAACTGAGTCTCGCTCTTTTAATTTCCACTCTTGTTTGTGTCTTTCTGGTGCACCGCCTCAACACTCGACCCTCGTTTATTTATCACTTTAATCCGTGTATATTGTTCCGTTTATCGCACATATTCCTCCTCTCGCGTAATATTCTTTACAACCACGCAGAAATGGTCATGCTACAATCCTCTTATTGACCCTTCCCTCAGGCCTTCTATTTTGAAGCATAGGAACAGACTTCGCCCTGTAATATGAGAATTGGAGTAGTTTTGCACTGGGAAAGTTATCTGTGAGATAAGATTGTTTATTTCCTTCCTTAATACAGACGTGGATAATATGCTAAAGGGTGGAATTATTTATCCTCCGGCTACTGGTGTTTGTATTGCGTTTTTGACAAGATGGTAGATTGTGTAGGTGGGTTATGCCTATCACCCATGTATTAGCTTACTATTATGCCAAATGTGCACCCGGCTGTCAAATTCCTGCCTTTTGTACATTAGTCGGTCGGGTTGGTTTTTTTTGGTTTTGTTATCTGTTTTGGTTGGTAGCTTAGTTTTTCGGGTGGTGATTGCGGTTTGGTTAAGTGCAAATCGTGTTATTGTCGTGGCGATAAAAAGTTGTAGACTTTAATCACGAGTACGCATGTGGCTAATGTGAATAGCAAACGAGTAAAAGGGTGTTTAATGTGACTGAAATCCGGAGTCTTAGTCTGAGTTGGCCATGCTTTGAAATGAGAGTAGTTTATATTGAAATGTAAAATATTCAGATGGTTTAGGATTGTGCTTAGCCTCTTTACCCGATTCCATTCTTATTGACGCCAAAATGGAGTAGAAGGGACTAGTAACAGTTGTGCTCGCTTGGGGGTGGTTTCAGGTGAATTCCAGAGGTCTTTGATGCTTATGTGCTAGACCTTGAAGCCTTCAGTTCCGTACTTTTCCAGGTTTCGTGATGTTCATTGGTAGATGAGGATTTGACAATTTGTTGAAATTTCCTTTCTAAAGCGCCATTGAAGAGATTTTGTCGTCGTATCTCCACGATGAAAACGGTGGAATAAAGCCGTGTGATAATACCGATGAGCTATAGATTCGCTTCATCAGAGTTGGGTTGGCTGAGGGGTACTCATTCCAAGGTATTTAGAAAAGGGGTATGCGTGTGCATTCAACAACCTTAACTCGTGATAGGGTATTTTGATATGGGCAACTGTAGAATTGCGTTCTGAGCAGATGACAGAGTCCCTGATTGAAGGAGATTAGATAGTAAAATAGCAAATAAGAACGGTGCCCACAAGAGTTGAGCCCATCGTCTGCTTCCGAAAGTAATAAATGCTTATAGAGTTTCACATTTGAGATAATTAAACTTTTGATAAGGATGTGGAAAGCTAATCTTCCAGGCATATACGGTACCAAAGGTAGACGCTCGAGTATACATACGAGATTTCTATGTATTGTGTAAGAAATTAAGCAGACTCCTTTAGGTTAATTAAATGGGCGATTTGGCGTCGTTCAGATCAGTAGCATTCACTTTGATTGCGAAGGTCCGCGAAGGATGTCGTGAATTTTGGAAATTATGAGCTAGAGTTAGAAGTCGTGATGGATCACCAATGATGCTTGCACTTGGACAAATCCAAAGACAGTCAAGCAAACCTCATTCCCACTGCCAACATGGTGCTTGAGGAAATTTCAAATAATGCATCATGCATGGTGTATATTCTACTATTTAATTAAGTAATACCTAAAATTAAATTATTTCCTAATCATTCTTCTGGCACCATGTCCATTTTGCAATCTATTTTGTGACATCCTTGATAAGCATTGAAACCAGTTGCTTCAAATTTGGCAACTGTCTGAATGCCATTTTTTTTGAGAAAGTACCATCTTGACGTTGGCCGAGGTTGGACTTATTCACCAAAGTTGAGTCGCCATCGTTGATTCTGAGACCACACGAAAATAGCAAATGATGAGATAAGCACCTTACGGTATTTGTCACTTTTCAAAGAAGTTTTTATTGGGAACAAAGTGTACCCTAATTGTGATTGAATGGGAAGTTAGTTTCATGTATTTAGATTTTTTAGTTTGAACGCCTTATCAGCACATCACATTATATTTATTGATAGGTGGTGTGCGATAGACTTACCTCCACGTTATGCATCCTGGGCAACGTATACTCACACGGCAAAAAGTCTATTAAACGTCAGTTGATTTCGGATTCAAACTACCATGACCCCACTGTATGTCATATTCGAATATAATATGTCAAAAAGTCTATTAAACGTCAGTTGATTTCGGATTTCAAACTACCATGACCCCACTGTATGTCATATTCGACCACTTCCACAATACTCACCTCACCTTTTCTCTACCTTTATGTCTGTCTGTCTCTTTTACATCTGTGGATCTCTCTTCTGTTCCCCCTCTCGATCTTTTTGTCACTTTGATGTTCCTCCTTCTCCTCTCTGTGAAGCCCGAAGTCATCTAAAGAGCTAATGATAACTTTCAAAACGCCTACCATTTGAAATCAATAGACAGATATTTGTTGACAGGAAATCCGTAGAGTACAATCTTGAGTCTGCAGCTCCAAATTTGATTGGGGGGATGTTGTTCGCTTAGATCGTAATAATATCAAATACTTGAGAGCACACTCTTTCCATTTTCATCCAATTTTTTTTTCATTTTATTAGTTAACATTATTAATCCCATCCTATAGCGAAGAAGATTTCGCATCTGCAAGGGATTGGTTTATAGAGCATTTGACCTCTAATTAGCATAAATTGGCATTTGCATACAGTGGAAATAAAAAACGCTTGCCTCACTATATAACTTTACTGCCATTACTCCTTGCAGTGTAAAAATACAAGTCTTGGTGTGAGAAAGTGAAAATATGGAGGAAATAGCCGAGGGTGGCGTTGGTTGGAGAGGTGTTCCAGCAATGCTCCAGCAATCCATATTCATTATTTACTTCTTACTTTTTCAGGGGTGAGTTCACATCAGATTTATTTGGAACTTTTTGATCAATCAACTCAATTGCCCGGTTATAAAAGCTACGTAGCAGAAATTCCATGAGGCGTTATCCAAGCACTGCATAAGCACTTGTGACATAGTATTTGAAATTCTAGGAAAGTCGGCTTATGGAATTAGTTCATAGTAGACTTGACATCTTCCCATAGAAATCACAATCTTCCAACATAACATCGGAGCCCTACTTGATTGATAAGACGAAAAGTTGATGTGGATAAATACGTACTTGTTAAGGGGCACGCAAAGTAGAAATGATTAATGAATATTGGAAGGTATTGAGAGGTAAGAGGGGATATCATCTATGAACGAGGACAATAAGGATTGAGAAACAGACTGCTGACCAATTTTGCCGCCTTTGTTAGTTAGATCTGTGGGCGCACGTTGGAACAAAAGACAATAAATACTCCTGAGTTATAGTGCACATGTGCTGCTACGTCGTTTATGGAGGGAATAGAAAAAAAAATTTTAAAAGCTTTTTTTCAATTGCGTTTAAATTTCACAAATGAAAACGAAAGTAATTCTGTGAAACGTGTCTTTTAATCAACTTGCAGGGAAAGTAGAATACCGAATGATGAGAAATTGAGAAGTAAAAAAAAATAACACTGGCTGATAGCTTTATTATTGGATGGGGACAGTCATCCTTGCACTATTGTAAAACCGTTGCTGTATTTTCTCTTTTACACAGCTGCTAATGAGTTGGTGATTGCATCTTGAGAAACGGAACCTTACTGTATACTTTATTCGCGATAGATCAGCCCCGACCCGGGGGGGGGGGCATTTTGGCTTTCACTGCGTGATTAGTAAGAATAGGACTTAGCATAACAGTCGAAAAAAGATAAAATCTGCCTTGTTGGAACTTGAGTGTGAAATTTGCCGCAGACAATCGGCGATCAAGCTCTCCACGAGATATTGCTTTGCAAATGCACTGTCCCAAGATAAGCATTTTTGCAGTATTTAGGGCTATTGGTCTCTTCCCACTTCCGAATAAATCAATTCTAAATATTTATTTATATCAAATGGCAATCGTTTAGATGGTTATCATTAGCCCTTTAGTTGACTTCAGGCTTCACAGGGAGTAAGGTACATCAAATTTAAAAAGGTCGAGAGGGTGGGGGAGGGGGTACAGAAGAGTGTTTCAAAGATGTAAAAGAGATAGACACAAAGGTAAAAAAAAGGTTACGTGAGTACTATGGAAGTAGTCGAATAGGACATATAGTGAGGTGATAGTAGTTTGAAATGAGAAGTCAACTACCAGTTAATAGACTTTTTTGGCGTATGAGTATACGTTGCCCAGGGTGCACCACGCGAAGGTAAGTCTATCACACACCTCGTGGTTAAGGAGATAATTCTTAATAGAATGTATTAATTTCAAGAATAATTCTGCAAACGAAAGAGGCAATCTTGGAATTTGATACTCGAATTTGTAGTATCTGTCTAAATTGTCACTCTCTCAGCATAACAAAATCTTCACCACAGAACAGGTTGGTGAGAAGGCAGGATTTCAGTTGCAATATTCTATTAACAAGAACCTGAACCTACAAGATGGTGGTGTAGATAGACTGGGTATTGGGTATTAAATCTCCAAAACAGAAAGGGTGGGAGCTAGGCAGTTGTCGTAAAGAAGGAAATCTATGGATAGAACGGATCTACATCATGTAACTTTAATATGATTTCTACGATTATCACTTTGACAAGGACAAGTTGTTTTTAACATGAAAGTTATACCATATGAATTAAGAAATGAATTTTCTATCAGCATAAAATGACTGAATTGACAGTCCCTCGTAAACGCATCTACTCATGAAAATGAATATAGGAAATCGATATAAAATTACCAATTACAGTAAGCCTATAAACCTAGTTAATAAATTTGATTTAACTCTCCTTAGTGTGGTCTTCATAAATGAACTGTAATAACTAACTTTGTATGACCACAAAGTGAAATGTTTTTGTAAATAAAATTGCAACAGATTCTTTGAATATAAAGAATCATTTGGGTTTGACAGCACAATTAATTTAACTGAAAGGCAATTGTACCTAAAGTGAAGTGCAAATGAGTCTGATCCCACTGTCCACTAAGTAGGAGTGTAATGAAGTTTAATAGGTCCCTCGGGAAGATTTTTCACACAACAAATCACTTTAAAGAGCATTATATATGTAAAACTATAAATCAGCTTGCTTAAATTTATTTATTTATATCAAATGGCAGGCGTCTTGATGGTTACCACTAGCCCTTTAGTTGACTTCAGGCTTCACAGAGAGGAAGGAACATCAAAAAGTAAAAAAAGTTGAAAGGGGGGGGAACAGAATGTACGAGACGAACATAAAGGTAGAACAAAGGTGAGGTGAGTACTGTGAAA
>UZAE01000585.1:0-20974 GCA_900617975.1 Rodentolepis nana | reverse complement strand
TGGTGCACCCTGGGCAACGTATACTCATACGACAAAAAGTTTATTGGTCGGCAATTGACTTCTGACTTAAAACTACTATGGCCGTACTATTTGTCATATTCGACCCCTTTCGCAGTACTCATCTTACCTTTTCTCTGCCTTTGTGTCTGTCTGTCTCTTTTGCATCTGTGAATCACTCTTCTGTTCCCCCCTCTCGACTTTTTGTTACTTCGATGTTCCTTCTCCTCTCTGTGAAGCCCCGAAGTCAGCTCCAGGGCTAAGGATAACTATCAAAACGCCTGCCATTTGATATAAA
Source organism: Rodentolepis nana (assembly GCA_900617975.1). NCBI lineage: Eukaryota > Metazoa > Platyhelminthes > Cestoda > Cyclophyllidea > Hymenolepididae > Rodentolepis > Rodentolepis nana. Next base: position 20,679 of record UZAE01000585.1, on the reverse strand, counting down.
TAAGTAAAATAGCCTATAACCACAGGTGAAAGCCACAACAATTTTAGAACAGAATACGTATATGTTCCGGTAAAAATAAAACATTTTAGAGATCTTAGTCGTTTCTTAGATGCACTTTTGAATCGAATGTTTAAAACCCTGGTGTCTTTACTATTTTCTAGTGAACTCAGAGAGGCTATAGACATCAATAAGAGTTTAAAAAGACTCCACTTGGGTATATCTAAGAATATTTCTGTAGGAGAGAAGAAAAATTTGTTGAGCCTGTGTTAACATTTAAATAAATTAATGAAATTAATGAACTAATTGTACCTATTTTCAGACTTCGTTATGAACTGAGAAGTAGGTATATTAAAGTACGAAGATCGTTTAGGATACAAGACGGGTGTGGCTCAGTAATACCGACTTTGTTTTGATCACAAATTTTTAAATATTTATTTATATCAAATGACAGGCGTTATGATAGGTATCATTAGCCCTTTAGTTGACTTCAGGCTTCACAGATGGGAAGATAAACATCAAAAAGTGAGAGGAGGGGGGGACAGAATAATGATTCACAGTCGTAAAAAAGGTGAGATGAGTACTGTGAAAGTAGTCGAATATGTGAAAAGGTGAGGTGGGAAAAAGGTGAGGTGAGTACTGTGAAGTAGTCGAATATAAAAAGGTGAGGTGAGTACTGTGGAAGTAGTCGAATATGGAGACACAAAGGTAGAGTGAAAAAGGTGAGATGAGTACTGTGAAAGTAGTCGAATATGAAATGCGGTGGGGTTATGGTAGTTTGAAGAGAGAAGTCAGCTGCCGATTAATATACTTTTTTGCCGTATGAGTATACGTTTCCCAGGGTGCACCACGTGGAGGTAAGTCTATCGCACACTCCAATTTTTAAATATTAGCATGGGAAAAATCATTACTGTATTTTATGTCTATTTTTCGCTTAAATGATAGGGTATTTAGATGTTGCTATGATTTAATACCACACCACTTTCAAAGCAACTCCAATCGGTCAATTTGAGAATATTGTTTATGATTATTCAAGTTTTTTCTCATAATAAGCAAATAAGCTTTTTCATCACTCAATTTAATCTCTTAATTAGGTACTAGAAGAGGTATTAACGTAATCAAAGCGATTTTGCAAACACATATTTCATAACTCAACTTGTTAATGGTGCAAGGACAATTATCATAATAAGTGCTCCTGATTGTAAATGGGGCTTGAAGTAGTAAGTATTTGCCAATTTTTTATTTAAGGAGAGTCATTAATACTCCTAATACTCTTATTAGAGGGTAAAGATAATAAAAGTGCTGAATTTAATTTGTGAAAAAAATTAATAAAATTTCTTTTATACTCGAGCAGTACCGACTTTCGGGTAGTCTTTAAATCATCCTGACAATGATTAATGGAAAGGGTTAAGCTCATTTGGTTTTCACTCTTGAAGAAACTAAATTGTAATCCTTAAAACAACCAGTGCAGTAAATTTAAGTGCCCACTTTCAAATGGATGTAGAATCTGGAATAGAGTACAGTATCTCTACTCCCAACTCTACCATAGTCATTATAAGAAACTGGAGTATTTCGCGTAAAATAATTTGGATTATTTGTAATAACTCTCAAAAAATAATTTTAGCGCATATTTCATTGCATCAAAGAGCACTTTTACGTTTGAGCCGCTTGCAATTTCTCTTAAATTGAAATTGTACATTTGCACTTGTTTGGGTTTTAAGGCAGTTTTCATATTAATATTTGAAATACTATCTCATATATCGAACCGGATGTGTGCCTTATTGATTCATTTTTTTCAATTGACAAATTCAATTCATAAGTCTATGTAAATGAATAATTTTGCAAGAAGTTAAATGAATACGATATATAAAATATAGTCATTTATGTCAATCATTGTAGATTTAAGTATAAGCTAAAACGAATTTCGGACACGCATTAAATTGAGATCAATAACAGCGCTAATAACAAACAAACTGAGTTTATTCTTTAAAACAATAGTATTACTGCTTGTTCTGAGGAAAGAAATAAACCTCTCTCTTCTGGAGAACAATTAATGTAGACATCAATTTATTTATTTATATCAAATGGCAGGCGTTCTGATAGTTATCATTAGCCCTTTAGTTGACTTCAGGCTTCACAGAGGGGAAGGAACATCAAAGTGAAAAAAAGTCTTCGGGAGGGGTAGACAGAAGAGTGCTTCAAAGACGAAGGTAGAAAATGGGTGAGGTGGGTACTGTGGAAGTAGTCGAATATAGCATACAGTGGGATCATGGCAGTTTGAAGTCAGAAGTCAACTGCCCATTGATAGACTTTTTTGCCGTATGAATATACGTTGCCCAGGGTGCACCACGTGGAGGTAAGTCTATCGCACACCCCATGTAGACATCAATATTTAGTCCAAAAATTAACTTTCTACAATGCCATGCTAAAGTATGTACTCGCAGTCATACTGAAAGCATATAAGGTCTCAGCAGTTAAATGAACATAAAAAAGTTGAAATATATGTTGGGATTACTTATGATTGAACAGGCGTAGAATTTCTCGCCATCTATTCTTCATCCCATCAACAATCGAATTAAATTTCAATAAATGGATTTCATTCTACCTAGAAGACAGGGTATTAAAAACAAGAAGAGTTAAGAAAAAGCAAGCGATGAATTCTGGACAGCAAAGACTAACTTACTTAGAATTTATAGATATATTCTCATAGAGGATGCTGCTCACCTCGTTTAATTGCAGTACTATCTTCCCATAATTTGATTCCCGGTGTTAATTGACAATTTCACAGACGCAGCCGACGACACCTTGAAGGTTAACTGAAAGGTTAGCAGTGATGTGGTTTGGCACATAGGTATTGTTACCATCTTAGGGAAGGAAGTGAAATCACTCTAGACAACATTTTAAGCAAAATTTCTCTGGATATGAACTTCTCTTCTTCCACCATTTACTCGTCATCTTTTCCATTAATTTTCCGCCAATCTTTAGCAATGTTAATCAAACATAATAACTCGCAAAAGAAAATGTGACATCCTTTTCATCTCTTTTAAAGAGAAATTTCAAATCGATATTCGAATATCAAAATTACATCTCTACATATCGAAGAGATCAATCGCAAATTTTGTCAAACTTCTGGGGTTATACTCCTGAAATAATTTAGTTTCCAAGATGAGTAATTTATTTTAGTAATTCATGTTCCGATTTTATCCAGATTTTAGCCTTCACTAAATAAAAATATTCGTTTTCACATTCTTGACATTTTTTGTAATTTCCTTCGTTTTCTGAATTTTTATATAATTTTCACAATGAATTATTCTATAGCATTTTTTTCTATCTGTTCTCCACCGTAATATTATATCGCCTATTCTCTCTCATTCCCATCTTAAGGTAGCTGAATGAAAGAAGTCGGAAAGTAATTGATATTCCGCTGATTATATTGATCTTATAAAGGAAGATCTCCAAATTGTAATGACCTCATCAAAGGCAGACTGAGCATTATTGGAATCTTTCCGTTAATACGACATAGGTCTTTCTTTTCTGTGATACACTTTCAATGCAAGTTGAGGCTCTATTGTATATCAATTAAATCTACTCATATTAAAGTGAATATCAATCCTTAACAGCAATTGCTGCATTAGACAGTGCCCAGTTTTGCAACACCGGCTTGTTCAGATATGGTGAAAAATGATATAAGGTAACTTACAAAACCGGATTCCAAATGGAGAAGCATTTCAGCATGAAGCAAAATATAAGATTTCATCAATAGAACATCCTTATTTATGGGTCAAGCTTTATTATACAACTGTAAATTAAACAAACTGGGAAAGTGATGGAGGTGATTGTTCGTTTAATAATGTTTTTTAATAAGTCGTAAATTAAAAATAGTTAGATAACAACAGTATAATTTTGTCTAAAGTAGTACCGTTTATGCCTAAATATGCAATAGTTTGAGTGTAAATAATATATCTTAATGTAAAAGTTACTGAGCGTAAATTGATTCAAGGAAGCGGGATACAATTTCAAGGTTGAAGTTATGTCAACAACCAATAAAATGAAAATTGCCTTACAAATAAAATTTTAAACAAATAAGACATAGAATTTCAAATCCTCATTTAAGTTAGTTTAATGAAAAAATAGTTTAAGAAATTGTTTCACTTTCGAAATCAATGTCTACTTATGTTGAAACAATTCAAATATGTTCAGTAAACTATCACAATAACTAAGTAAATTATTCAAATAATAAAATGGCCGATTCGCCTTTCAAGAATTTTTCTCTAGTAACGATAGAAGCTGAATATCAGGTCGTTTGAGCCGGGCCATGTATAGACTCGGTGGGTGTAATCGATTTATCCTGGACGGATTTTCAATTGCTTTCTGCCTTCCAAAAATCATTGAAATTTTGCTTCGTAAAATCTAAGAGGCTTATTTTTCTGTATTTCTTCTTATCATTTGGCTTTTGGGAAATTCGCAAAACTTTTTGAACGGTTCTTCGCTTTTGAAGGTAGAAGTATCATAGCTGATCTTATATGCTAACTTATCATTGTTATTTCAGAAATTGTAAGCCGGCTTCATAATCTTCATATGTTATACCTATTGTTCAATATTTTATAATTAATGACAGTACTAAAGTAGTTCAAGGAAAATCTTGCCAACTATTCTATTTATATCCTTAAAAGGGGGTGTGCGATAGACTTACCTCCACGTGGTGCACCCTGGGCAACGTATACTCATGCGGCAAAAATTCTATGAACTGGCAGTTGACTTCTAACCTCAAACTATCATGACCCCACTGTATGTCATATTCTACCACTTTCACAGTACTCACCTCACCTTTCATCTACCTTTGTGTCTCTCTCTTTTGCATCTTTAAAACACTCTTCAGTCCCCCCCTCTCGACTTTTTTTCAATTTTTATGTTCCTCACCCTCTGTGAAGCCTGAAGTCAACTAAAGGGCTAATGATATAAATAAATATCCGAAATAGTTTGTCTTCTTATTGTCATTTCTTGTAATAACCTTCAATTATTAATTCTTAGGACAAATAGAAACAAATTATTTTGGAGATGCTAGCGGAAGTATTCATGCAAAGTGTAGCGAAATGCCACACAAATAAGCTTTGATTTATCCTCAGTAATCTCTATGTCAAGTTTTCCTAGTTTGGAAAGGCTCCCGGACTTGAACTATCGCAAATGATATAGAGGAGGAAGACGTATTGCGTGCAAAGTGTTGATTGAAAATTTTGATATCACATACATATGGCATAATTTTAATAAACATTAATAACGAACCATCTGAGCAGTCCTGTTCACTCACGGCCACACCCGCCAGAATGTGTTTAATCGTGTGAGTATTGCATGGGTCACAAATAGGCAGTTTCGTTATCAATTTTACGAAATAGGGGAAAAGGTTTAGCTCCTTTGCTGCTTGGCATCTCACTGTGAAGCTCGTGGTTTACAAAAATGAACCTCATTGGCAATCTTTTTACCGAGCATCACGTCAACTTTTACTTGCTACCGTTGAAGATCCACTTAGCAAATTTTTATGAGTAAGGTTAACTGATGAATAATTTCAGACGCAATAACTGGTAGTAGTTCAATAGTTCTTTTCGTTGTTTTAGACTTAAGGAAAAATTTGGTTTTCCTTTTGTTTGGACTGACGCTCCAATGTACCCTGCAGGTCAATGCCAATAGCCTTTGTTTTAATTTGTTTATTTGTTTTTCAAAATATGCATTCAACCTTATTGGAAACAGTTAAAAAAAACAGAATTAATTTCATTAGCGTAAGACTTCAGGGAGCCGTAGTTTTTATTTTTTCATTAGGAACGCTCGTTAACTCTTTAAATCAGTAGATATAACATTCGTATCAAAGTTATTAGCAAAAATAGTAAATTATCTTTCATGAATAACATTATTTATTTTGGACTTGGGTGCAATTTTTAGGAATCCCAAGAGTAATAGTGATGAGGATCTTGAAAATGGAAAGTATGAATTTGATGACGGCGCAGAAAGTTCTCCATAATCACGGAGAATACATCTTTTAAATCTGAATCCTAACTTAGTGTTCAAAATAAAGGTCATGTTGATTTGGTCATCAAAAATTATCGCGCTAGAAATTCACTATCGAGTTTCGTGATATAGTACCATTAAATTAAGCTCAATAAAGAAATAACTGGTCAAAATTTAAGACTGACTATCATGTAAACGGGAATTGGTGACACATAGTAGATTGCTAGTGCTAAAGGTTATAATGTTAATTTCAAGTAATTTTCTCAACGAAGTACCCGAGAAAGCGTGTTGAAACCAGGCAACACCAAGGTCCTGCACTTTAAATCTTTATTATCAAAATTCGGAGTTCAAAGTGGTAAACTTATTTAAAAGAAAAATCTCAACCTTTTAAACCTTAATCGATAGCGCATGTTTTAAAGAGGACAAGGAAGGGAAACTAATATTATTTCTCTCTACCCGTGAAGGATTAAAGTAGGTCATTAAGGTTTTTAATCTATAACATGACATATAAATCTAAGAAGTAAGTTCATCTTAAGAATATGAAGTCCATTTTATAAAATTTTCAAATAAAATATTCGCAGATATTTCCTTGTTACTATTAGCTCAAATATGGAATTTTAAAGTTTTCATTTAATTTTTTTATAGAATATATGTCAACCATTCATTTAAGCAATATTTTTGTGCGGTTTATCAACACTTAACTAAAAACCCAGTTTGAATTGAGATACTGTTATTTCATCTGACCTTAAATGCACAAAAAACGAATTTTGTAAAACTATAAAATTTTGTTTTATAAATAATTTTTTAATTTTTAAATAAAAGAAAATAAAATATTCATTATTTATTTATTATACCGATATTTCAAGACGCGCTTATTCGACTATATAAACGCATTAGCGCTGCGCGATTAATTACTTTACAGATTGTGATGAATACGTCAGTGGTTATTCCTGAGCCAGGAACTCTAGAAGCAGAATGTCCAGGAGGCGTTAGTTGGGCTTTCTATATATTAGGCGAGTGTATTCGAAGTCCCAGGGATAAAGTTTCTATAGCTTTTGGCATTCTGGCCATTTGCGCCTGGCTTCTTTTCGCCCTTCCACAAATTATTGAAAACTATAAGAAAAAGATCCCAGATGCCGCTGTATCAGAGTTTCTACTTATCTTTTGGATTCTCGGAGATTCTCTTAACTTCATCGGTGCATTAATGGCAAACCAACTTTTCTTCCAAGTAAACTACTTAATCTGGCTTGATTTACGTATCATTCTGTTTCTCACTGCTTACCTTCTTTTTTAGAAAGCCCTGGCTGTATATACGGTAGTAGTTGACTTCATCCTTACCGGCCAATTTTACTACTACCGATGGATTCACAGGCGAAATTTAAAACGTATGTTTAATCCTCCTTGCTTCGGTCTTTTTAATATTCCAGAACTTACGTTGGAGTATTTTGACTCATCTTAGGTGAAATCCAGATTGCTGAATCGAATGGCGAGCCAGAACCTGTAGGTGGAAAGGTATTAGCTGGTGTAATGTTAGGCTGTGTAGCACTTTGTGCTGTGCCATTTGCTCTCCCTGTTTCTCAAACTTCAGGTATGACTGTTGCTGGTGCTTCGTCATACGCTTCAAGGAGGCTTTTTGAATCCACCGCGGAAAATCCGTTTGCAAATTTCTTAAAAGTAATAATAATTACTTCAAACCTTAATCGAACTCATTTTCTAGACTACCGAAGAAAAAGTCGGATACGCTTTTGGTTGGATTAGTACCATAATGTATGCTCTAGGCCGTATGCATCAAATATATGTCAACGTAAGTTTTCAGGATCTTGTTATATTCTAAATGCTCTACTCAAGTTCTAATTTCGAATTTCGTTTTATTCAAGTGGAGACGAAAGAGTACTGACGGTCTGAGCTTCTATCTATTCTTTCTGGCTGTTCTCGGCAACACCTTCTACTCCTGCCAAATATTCATTAAATCCACTAGTCTATTGCATTTAGTAAATTCCATGCCTTGGATTCTTGGAAGCATTGGCATTCTAGTGTTCGATGCCTTCGTAAGTCCATCGGCCTAATTAACTTGGCTAATTGAGCGATTTTTGGCTAATCGTTTTCCCTCCAAATTGCAGATCCTTATCCAATTCTTTATATATCGTGGACGCATCGCTGTGAATGATCCGGAGAATATGTGCCAGGATTCTGATGTTGAAACTCCAAGCAATGAGAAATGAAAGACTCTTCCAGATTTTTTCAATCTTATTGTTTATTTTCGCGATACTTAATAATAATTGAACATAATTGAACTATTTATGCTAACATGAACTGGTATGTTTTTGTTTGCAGTTTCTTGTTTTGCATGGCATGCTAATGCTGGTATGTGGGCAGGAAGTGAGTGGGCGGGAGTGTGCACCTTGAGTTGACCTGAGTAATTAACTTGGCTGTATTGGGTTTTTACTGCCAATTATATAGTTATTTCTGCCTGGTATTGTTCTGTGGGTTTTGGGGCTAAAACTCCGACGGCAATTTCTATTTTGCTTTTAGAGTCCGCGCCTGGCCTAGTCTACCTTTTCAATAGACTTTTGTCCGAAGAAATTGATTTTAATCTGGTGTGCTTTGTGCAAGAGAGTTTAGGTTCAAATCTATTTGAAACCGTATTCTAGCCTTACAAGCTGGCTGCTAAGTGGTCGTTTAGATAGAAGAGACCATACCACTCGATCATAATCGATTACAAGCATATTCAAACTATTTGAACAAAAGGTTTTGAGTATTCATATCAGTCCACGGGTACATATATTTGTGCCTAAGTGTAGATGTTTGAGAATGGTATTTTTTAACTGCATTCGGGAGTATTCTACCTTCAAAAACTTCATCTATCGGTAGACGTTTGAGTGCAATTCCCGCCTTTATTATATGCTGGACTGTTTGGGAAGACGCGCAGCCCCTGTTCTCGAATGCGGCGTTTTACAATGGGTTAACTTCTGTTTAAAAGAAGCACACTTATAAATTGTTAACCTCCTTAAAATAATTATTAAATATGTATGAAATGAACCATTTTATATTTTTATTTTTAATGTTTGTCTCTTATTGCGTCTTAGCAGTAGTCAAAATCTAATTTGTAATAGAAACCCGGATTCATGCATTAAAAGCTGACTCACAATGGGGAGTCCACTAACTGGGTCACCATTGCTCATGAGGCCAAAAGAATTTGGGAGTTTGTCGTGCGAGCTGGTTCTTTAACGGGGACAAAGTTAGGAGCCGCTAGACTTCAGTCCAAATCAAAGTAATATTTGAGTGATTTGTATGCAAACCATGTCAGTGAGTTTATTTACTTCCATAAAGTATGTCCACAGAGTGATTGGAACATCGAAGTCACAAGAAATCGAGGGGGGGGGGGAGGAAACAGAAGAGGGATTCACAGATGTAAGAGATATAGACAGACACAAAGGCAGAGGAAAGGTAAGATGAGTACTGTGAAAGTGGTCATGGTAGTTTGAAGTTGAAAGTCAACTGCCAGTTTATAGACTTTTGGTCGTATGAGTATGGCTTGCCGAGGGTGCTCCATTTGGAGGCAAGTCTGTCGCGCACTCCTTTTTCCAGACATTGATTGACCTCTGTTAACACAATTTTGTAGGCCAAATCTGTCTTTTCCTCAATTAATTACACCACCTTCCTAAAAATGCTTATGCAAGTCACCCGACGCATTTCATAATTGGCTCAGATGAAATGTACTCATTTCTCAGAGAATGAAGCAGGGACGCTAAATGTAAACCAAAATTTGTTTCCATACAATCGGATAGACAATAGAAATTGTCTTATTTTTCCAACTTCCAGTCAGCGTAGTTAAGCCAATGGATATTACCGACTTCTCGGCATTAATTAAAACAATAAATGGAATTTTTAGAGGAGCAAATTTCATTAATTTCGTTGATGACTTTGTTGCAAAGAAGAGGAAATCGGAGTGATCCAGTTAAAGGAATTACGATCTGCAAGATCCAGAACGTTTGAGATATTTAAAAGATGCGTGGCTTTTAACAATAATAGACTTCAAAAGAGAAGATTTAATTATTGGAATTTCGGTGCCAAGATGACCCCCAGGGTATTAATATTAATCTCTAGATCTCACGCCATTTTGAAAGCATTGGAGTGGATTGGGGGGGGGGATTAGGTGTGAAGGAGATTGGGATCAATCCTATCAGTTGATGGTTTCAAATGACGGGTATTTGTTTCTGTTTGCAACTTAAAATTCTATCGTATTCCATTAGATAGCACATGAAAAAATTACACTAGAGATTAAAATTTTTACAACTTGACCTGGTGGTTTCACTGCTGTCAGTCTGCGAGTTGACATAAATTATTTTTCCTCCACTGTCAAGATCATTGCAGTTGGATGCCATTTCCTAATGGAAAAATATATGCAACCTACCGTATATTTGTAAGGCAGATCTCACTAGTTTAATAATTAAAATAGTGAAAATAGTGCGATCTTCAATGATTGTTCAAGTAAATCACCAATCAATTTAATTGGTCACAAAACCTGCCTTTTTCTCAATCAAAATATTAATGGTGAATCTTGTCTCGTATAATTCTTTATCTGCGTTTCTTTACCTATATTTATTATAAAAATTTCTAACTAGTGATATTTATTTAATAATATGATTCTACGAGCAAACAAGCAGATTAATCGATGAGGCCTTATCTGTTCTCATATTCCTGTTTGTTTAACTTGCTATAAAAAAGTGATTTGTCCTCAGAGTGTGCATATATATATATATACATGTGTTTACATATAGATATGTGGGTCATCAATAGACCAATTGAACTTAAAGTACATTTGCTAAACCAGAGTATTCCCATCGGAGGTTAATTAGTGTCTACCATAGTCTCTCACCAGAGAGCTCTTGTTATGTCACTCAATGCCTAAAGTGAACCCTCACGTAGGCTTTACACAAAATAGGCTTGAGTATTATTATTATTTGGAGGCCTGGAAAATTTTTACAACCTATTCTGAAAATGACTCCTTGAATTTCAAATCACGTGGTAAGTTAAGTAGAATGCGTGTGTGTCAACGGACATCAGTTTGCTGTCAGAAGTGAGAACAGCGAGCCAACTAAAATAGGTGGATTTGTGTTTTTGAAATTTATGGATGATTAGGGTCTAGTCAATTAGAACCCCAAATGCCTATTACCAAACTGTCCTTAGAGTTCATTATCTGGAAAACGATATTACTTTTCAACGGTCTCACTTTGCATGTTTTGTTTTCCTTTTACTCCGCGAGAATGCGCCTCACTGATAGATATCATTTCAGAACTCATTCAACTCCACATTTTCAGCTTTTCTACAAACCGTGCCCAAGGCAATCCTTAATTGCACCGTTTGATAAACCAACTTATCTCATTATTGACAAATGTGTTGGTGGATTTCTTGTTTATAAGTCCCAGTTCAAATTGTCTTTTAGTTGCCAGATTTTGTTTAAATCTCCGATATGAAAAACCCCGTTAATTAGTAAGGGAAGTGTCATACTACCTACTCTTGCATTGTTGGATATACACATAAGTTAGAAATTCTCCGAACACGTTAAGCAACTTCAAAAGTAATTTGAAATGAGCCAATATCGTTTACAACACTAGTGAACTAAACCAACTTTCATATAGTAGTATTCAGTCCTTTGTGTTTGGTCCTCTTCTGACTGACGTCCGCATGTGTAGGGCATCCCACTCCCGCCTCCCCTTCCCCCCCCCCCTCCACTCCCCTCCTTTGTTCGATAAAACAACTGTCATTGTGAAAATATAATGACGTTCAAACTTACACAAGACGTGCTGACTCTAGGTCATTGAATGGGGCCTTCAATGCTTCAATCCTGTTAACTCCACAAAATTAAATTGTTCTGGAATTAGTAATTGCAATTTTTCCAATTATTTCAAGAACCATTTTTTGGCAAAATGGGAAGAGAAGCCAGGATTCAAATTTTCTTCTACTCTAAAGTTATTTAGTACGGCTTCGAGATGATGTGAAAGAAGCTGTGCAAATGGAAAGAAAAGTCGGCTCACCGGAGCAGACCACACTTTTCTGCGTCTTATTCTTGATAAATCGTTCTATCACCCTATGCGAAGATGGCGAGGCTTCTGTGAATTAATCCTTACCCACTCTTAAGAGGAAGAGAGAGAGAGAGAGAGAGAGAGGGGGGTGGACTTTGCATTTGAGACCCTTTATATTTAAAAATGGGGGGTGTGAGATAGACTTACCTCCACGTGGTGCAACCTGGGCAACGTATTCTCATACGGCAAAAAAGTCTGTTAACTGGAAGTTGACTTCTGACCTCAAACAACAATGGCCCCACTATATGTCATATTCTACCACTTCCACAGTACACATCTAACCCTTTCTGAGCCTTGGTGTCTGTCTGTCTCTTTTACATTTGTGGATCATTATTCTGTCCCCCCACCTCTCGACTTTTGTCACTTCGTTGTCCCTTCCCCTATATGAAGCCTGAAGTCAATTAAAAGGGCTAATGATAATTATCATAAACCTGCCATTTGAAATAAATACTTAAAAACACTCTTCTCTCCTTCATCCACATGCAATTGGCTTCCCATTTTATTACAATTTTTAGTGATGTGAGAGGACGAATCAAACCAGCTCCTTGAGGTATTGATCAATTGGATTATTTACCTATGAAATATTTCGACCACATTAATTAATTAGTTTATCAAAGTACAGTCGATAATTAAAATTTGCATAGCACTAAATCTGTTAACACATTGATTAGATCATTACTAAGCATATAACATGTAATAACACTTGTATTCACATTGTATTAACTAATTGCAACAACAATGTAACAATTCAATAACATATTCAAATTACACGTGACCTCAGACAACGTCTAACGTCTAAAATTGATTGATTCTGCTTTGTAATAAATATCCAAGACTTACTGAAAAGGGATTATTGGGTGTTTATAGTACTTACAAGTTCTTGTGTCTGTGATAAACGCTGATTATCTATGCCCTAGAGAAGAGATAACTTCTTAAATCTAGTTATTTTATTTTTGACGGAAGGTAGATGTCCTGAAAGATGTATAGAATGCGTATCCATGGGCATTGAAGTCATAAACTCTGGCATGGTATTCGAGAATATACGCCTTTACCCTCTGGGGCTCTAATTACGTCACCAGCCTTCAAGAACATTTTCCAATGTAATTAATCCCTCCCATCCATGTGATCGGGCCTAGTGAACCTTCATTGTGCATTTCTGTAAGTACTTGGCAGAATAAAGGCAGCAGACCGATGTAATAGGCAATAGTGGGGATTTGCCTGGAAAGGATTTCACCCAAGTACTCTACTGTTAGTTGGTTTTGTGTTAAAAAGATCTCCATACAAGGAGAGAATTGACATAGTTTTGAGTCTATTTTAGTAAGGACTAAATTTAATGATTGCTAGAAAAAAACTGCTAAAATTTATTGTTGTACTGCAAAAAGGATAATCTCATCCCAATCGTAAACATGTCTATTTAGAAATTCGAATTCGAGGACTCACCTTGAAGTGAGAATAGTATTGGGGAGTCTCTTTGATGAGCAGTTCGAATTCTGCCATCTTCATATGCCAGACTTAATCAATTACAGTTCACCCATTTTTAAAAGTAGCTGAAAGCGTACCCCAGGAGCAAATAGAAACTTAATACCTTAGGTGATTGAGGGTTTTTGTTAGTTTGGGTTCAAGGTTTGCAAATATAACACCGTTTTCACCAAGTCCTCAACTTACAGTAAATATAAGTTGAATTCAAAATGCAATATTAGATGAATTGAAATGTTAAAAGTTGTTTAGGCATGATCAGCAAAATATAGGGTTTCAAAAACACGATCTATCTTCAGGTTAACAAGTTGGGTGCCATAGTAATAACGAGCAGTAGGTGAATAGAATCATGTTTATTGATGAAATCTGATCATTTCTAAGGCATTCAAATGTGGTTACATGGATGTGAGAAAGGAAGTCACGAAGTGTCAGTGAACCTAATTGAAAACACTCATCAAAATTGACACATAAGTAGAACTGAATTGAAAGGCAATCTAAACATCTCACAGACAAAATCATCTCACCCTTGACCCCAATTTATGCCCTAGAGGCTAGGTTTATGTTTATCTAAATAGTGATGTGCATGCCATGCCATTCAGGTAAGTGCAAACCTTGTCTTAATTGCTCTAATTTCGTAAAACTACTCTTCCCCACCCACTTGAACCCAGAAACCGCTTGAGATTCCAATGATCTGTTCAGAAGCGAGGTTGAATGAAATAGGATAAAGGAACTGACAACCGGCATGTCATGCAGTGTAAGCGAAAATTTCCGGAAATACAGCGACTTATCACAGCGGCTACAACTACAGTTTGATTTGTGATGACAGCCATTAACATTTTACATGTTCGTGGAACTCACGTTGACTGGATGATTCAGCAACAAGGGCAGAGAACCTGCTTTCCTTCATCCTGTAACTCTCCAATTAATAACCCCTTGCAAGATATGATTCGGCTTAATCAAAAAAGAAGCTGAATCTCTTTTCTATGGGATTTTCTCATTCCTTTTTTATCGAACTGTAGCCTCTGATTTTCATGCTCCAGAAAAATTTTCTTTTCCCTTTTTTGCAAGTACTCACATATTTTAGATTTAATTGCACTCGAATGGGCTATTTATGGTTAGTGCTGGCGCCTTGCCTTCTTCGATCAGCGTTTCAATCATGAAACACCAAATGCTTCCCCCTCCTCCTCCTCCTCCTCCTCCACCTCCGCCTCCTTCCTTTCAAATTAGCCCTCGACGAGACCTTGAGTTTTTATTCTTTGTGGCAGTGGATAAGTAGATCCTTTTAATGTGGTACCTTAAATCACACCACTTGGTTATGGCTCTTTTCCTTCGTCAGCTGTTTCAGGTATTGCGCTGACACCTATACTAAATAGAAAATTAGTACCATGGCCAATTTCTTTAAAATTAAAAAACCTTTAGTTGAGCCTAAGGTGAACAATTGCTGATTCCAATGCTTAATTAATCTGGTTAAATAGCTCACAATTGGTGTCCTCTCTTGCAAGTAATGTGAACATTTCACAATTTAAGTAATTCCACAAAGTGGAAGTCCAGAGCTTGACGTGGGAATTTTAAAAAGACTAAAAGCATCATTTTCATATTGTGGTTTATGACAATCGATCACTTTGAGATCCACGAAAAGCCAAAATAGCTACTTTTATTGCCTAAAAGCAATTAAAATACATTATCAGTAAGTTAATTTAATCACAAAATTTGGGATATTGAGCGGAAAAGTGATCATCTAAAAGTCTTGTTTAAAATATAATTTTTTGATCCGACGGCACAATGTTCACTTATTGGTTGATTCGCGCTTCGAGCTCAAATTTAACCAATCATTAACTTGGTTCCCGAGTGCTCTTTTCCCATTGTTCGGCTACGTGGTTCCGTTAGCACACCCTGCGATTTCAATGCACATTTTTGCTAAAAAGGTGGAGAAAGTTGAGAGATCATTCTTGATATTAAATAGTTGGGGTGTACAATAGACTTACCTCCACGTGGTGCACCCTGGGCAACGTATACTCATACGGCAAAAAAGTCTATAAACTGGCAGTTGACTTCTAACTTCAAACTACCATGACCCCACTGTATGTCATTTTCGACCGCTTCCACAGTATTCATCTTACCCATTCTCTGCCTTTGTGTCTGTTTGTCTCTTTTGCATCTTTGATTCACTCTTCTGTTCCCCTTCTGTAATTTTTTCTCACGTTGATATCCCTCTCCTCTGTGAAGCCCGAAGTCAGTTAAAGGGCTAATGATAAATATCATAAAACCCACCATTTGAAATGAATAAATATTAAATAGTTTTTGCTTTTGCAGCTTATATGACAGGACGGAGACATCTTAATTCAATAAGATCAATATTCATGGACGTATAGATCTCGAACAGTCGATTGTTAGCAAGTTATTTTTTTTGAACAGTGATCAGTTGCTAGAGCGGTGACCTCATGGTGAATGGTGCTATCTACAAAGAGCAATATACCCACTCCCCCTGAGAAAGCTAGTACTGGCTGATGAAGATGAAGACCGGATGTGGATACATTTTATGTTGTGGCACTTAATCTCATGTGCGAACGTGTTAGAGCAGTTACAATGAAAGCTGACAAAATGCAGGAACCATACGACTGACATTCACCAGCACGTGTACAATTAAGAGCACGAAAAGCCGACCTTGTTGGTACTAATTAGGAGGAGAAATAAAATATGAAAAAGTATCGTTAGTAAGGCCTCCTCCGCAATACCGCAAATCTCCTGGGAATCTAGTTATTTACGCTTTTTCTCCCTTATACCAAGTCAATCAATCTTGGAACAAAAACCCACGCATATTAGGTAATAATTCTCTGTGGGGATAGAGGTAGTTGTATCTTTTCAGTACGAAGTAATGAGAAGATTAGCAACGATAATGTTTAACTTGGTTCCCAATTATGAAAAATCTCGTTATCTTTTGTACTCTGCGTTGATTGAGGAAACGTTTTTGTAATGAGGATAATTATGGTAGATTTCGTTGAGGTGCCTAAAACGTGCCGATTTTAATCCTTTTGCACTCTTAGGACCATACAGTCCTCTTTCCAAATAAGTTTCATTGGTACTAGATTCGTAATGGTTGGCGCTGTTGCCGTTTGAAGCGTGCTAAATATGTCTCCGCCTGATACCATCAACCCCCCCCCCACGTCGGCGACATCAGTCTACTGTGTGACACACGTTAGGGTGGTTTGGTGCATTTTTCAAAAAAATATAATTCGGGCATTAAAGGGTTAAAGCCGATTTCGTTATTCCATCTTCATGAATTGAGCTGACCTCTATATAGCCAACATTTTAAAACCTATATATAGCCTCATCTCAAGTTAATCTTCCACACCCAAGTTTATAAATGGGCAAGACGAGTGTGCGGATGAATAATTGTGAAACGACTGACTGAAGATCCAGGGAAAGCAAGCCTTCGGAAGAAGCTATGCGAGGCACAATGCCGATACCAGTGAGTCATCGGATACATTTTTTAATAGGTAATGGAGATAAGATAAGCTGATAAACACCTGTCGGGACACCAGCGTGTAGAATAACGTGGAAGACGAGAAATTGGCAAACGGGTAAGCAATAGCTACGAAAATTACTCATTTGCATAGGAGGTTAAGGACCCTTCAACAAGCTAATTGCTTTTATATTTTTATATTTGGACTATATGCTTCCTAGGCCATTCTTCCACCTTCCACATTTCTGCGCAATTTTTTGTCTTATCTCTGAAATAATGACGCCAAACGAATACCTAGTTGGGCCACGCTTATCTCAATACCTCATGGAGTTTTGTGTAATATTCCGACTTTGAATATTGCCCCGCATGCCACGGGCAGTGATGAATCAGCTGCGGTCTAAAGGAACTTTGTTTTATTGGGATGGGAGGGGGTGGGGGCTCGAGATAGAAGTGGACCCGTATGAATGCAGATAGGTAAATTAATGTTTTATTTTCATTTAGAAAATGCGAGCATGAAATGTATTACACGATCCCGCGCAAACATTTAATATCACTTCCAGTACGATACAATAAAGGAGACCTCTTTTAGGTGTACCTTATCTTTTCGTATAGGTACCTCTATGGTAGTTCTTTGTGTATTCAGGAGTGACCGAGTGCAAAATAAACGGAAACTTTGATTCATACCATTTCCCGAGATACGTTTTATCGGACAGCAGAACACTAGCCAGACGATACTAGCGAAAGTACATTTATAGATTCAACTCCCCTATTATTTATTTGAAAAATGTACCCAACCTCCCTCACGCGTGTCCCACGTCAGACTGATGCAGCCGACGTGATGGGTTTTGGTGGTACCAGACGAAGGCTACATAGACGTATCGAACATGTTTTAAATGGCAGTAGCGCCTTCTGTTGGGAATCTGATACCAAAGGAGGTTATTTGAATGAGGACCGTATGGTCTCAAGGTCATTAAAAGCTTATTTGATCACAGTTCTCGCATTTTACAACTAACATTTAGAAATGTGGTAGTCAAATATGTTATTTTTAAATGGGAAAAAATATTTTGAACATATTTCATTTTATTCTGATTAAGTGATGACTGAATAGGTACATCAACTCCTGCTATATAATGCCACATTGAAAATGAAGGCTATATTGGCCATCATTGTTCAGTAGCAGACAAAAAATGGCATCTACTCACTTGATAGAAAACATATAATTTGAAAAAAGGGGTATTGTAAAGCTACTCCAATAAGTAAAAACGCTCTTCGATAAAATTTTTTTGTGCAAAAAAATTAGATGCTAAAATAGGCAAATATAGAATTTTACAAACTTTGATCAGACTTGCGATTAAACTTGCCTCCAAGGTAATTTTTTATAATAAAGCAAAAATTAGAATTCTAGATATGTTGACGAGACTGAGTTTGATGAAAAATTTAAATTTTTGCCAAACGCTACAGTTAGTCAATTCATTAGATTTAAATGGCTCTTTGTAGGTTGTTCGCGAATTATAGTTTCCAAATTATTAAATTACTACTGGAAAGATCTTGTCCATGGTAATCAATTTTTATTGATCAGCTTTTCTGGACTTTCATACTCTGTCTTTTCATAAACAAAGTAGCTTACGTGCAGCTAAAACAACAGTATTGAGACAGCCTTAATTTCGTTACATAACAACTGTTATGGATTTATAGCGTATATTTTGTCTGACGTATTGAAAGGATGTTTGATTAGTTTAAAGAAAAAATTTTATTTGTTATTAAAAGCAGCGCATCAATTAAGTTGATTCGGACATTAATTTGATTAAAAAACCCAATAATTAGGCATTGAATAGCTTGGTTGTTGGCTCAATAAGTGACATTAAACTTAAAGAGTAGAAGTTGGATTTTGAAAACGTATGCGTCTTTCGCATTTTGACTGATTGCTGACGAATCTTTGAATCCCGAACTTAAGTTGTAGAGATAACCGAATGTCTCTAACTTTTACATCTTCTTCTTTGAGAGACTCCCTTCAACTTCCCCTGTGGGACGATTTCCCTGTCCACGACGAATTGAATGAAATATTTTTGTTCTCCTAACAATAGTCTTAAGTCCAAGGCCAATTTCTACTCATTTCAGTCGTCCCCAACGATACGCCTCCACAAATTTAGGAATGATTTAACAAATAATTAGTAGTTTTGTTCCAACATAGATCACGTGCCAACCCTCTCAACTTAAATTAATGGCGGAGCATAATCTTCACTCTCTTCCAGTATTAGAAAGCGGGATCTATTCCGACATGAGATGTTCAATTAGAGACACGTTAATTAAGCCTTTCAGAGCTTCCTATTTTTTATTATTTTTTTTGACCACATAAACATCAGCCTTCAAGCTCTGACCCAGCAGAGTGAAATGACTAAATACACTCGTCATTGTTTTCAATTATTCAAACCAATTGCAGATGTGGTATAATTTATGCAAATTAATTGACGCATGAAATACAAATTTCTATTTCGATGGACTTTAAATTAGCATATATTGGCAAGCCGTTAGTGGAAGTTCCAGTATGCACAACTTCAAATTTGTCAGTAGCGTAAAATATCTAAAGTTTGGGAAATATTTTCTAAAGCAAAGAAAGGGGGTCTGTTGTTAGACCACATTATTGTACTTTTGAGTTGAGAACGAAAACATGTCTGCTTGAGTAATTGAGTGGATAAGGTGGTTGAGAATTTCCTTCTCTCAGTTTCTTTAATCTGAACAGAGAAGTGACTACTGACTATGCTTTGGCCGTGGCAATCTAAACACCCACCCTTCTGGTTTTATGTAAGTAGAGAAAAGACAAACAATGCAACATTTTCCTTTCTTGTGCATGAATACGACCCAAATAAAATCCAAGGTTCCAAGTTCTTTCTGTCACTTATATTCATCGAAGGGTCTTTAGTTTGAACCGAACTGCGCAACTTCTTGTTCGTTTTTTTTCAAAAATCACAACAGCAACAAAAAATAAGGATATTAGATGGGTCACTCGCGTGAAATATGTGCTTAAGAATACAAGACATTTGTAAATAAAGCAAGTCTTTGGGAGGCATTAGGATGAAGAAACTTCAATTTTTACCTCATTTTCCACGCGATTAACCAAAATTTAGTCCATCAATTTAGTCTTCAACAGTATTAATATGGTAATACAAAAGAAAAGATCTAAGAAAATAGTAATTTTTAAATTGGTGCTTCGAGAGGAGATTTGAATAACTTATTTTTGGTACATGGGGGTTGTGCGATAGATTTATCTCCACGCGGTGCACCCCGGGCAACGTATTCGCATAGGGCAAAAAAGTCAATTAACTGGCAGTTGACTTCTCACTTCAAGCTACCATCATACCACTCTATGTCATTTTTGACTACTCCCACAGTACTCATCTCACCTTTTTTCTACCTTTGTGCCTTCCCATCTTACATCTTTGAAACACCATTCTGTTTCCTCTCGACTTTTTCCACTTTGATGTATCTTCCCCTCTGTGAAGCCTGAAGTCAACTAAAGGGCTAATGATAACTATCAAATCGCGTGCTATTCGATATAAATTAAATAAACATTGGAAAAAGTGAGAAATTTGGTTTACTTTATAGAAGCTTTTGTATAGTTTGTTCTGTTTCAATTTTATAAAACAGCAGCTTCCATTC